>JAGXCT010036988.1:39771-184253 GCA_022495035.1 Philopotamus ludificatus
TTTACCGGGGTCGCTGTATATATCTTTAATTTAATCATAGTGATTCTCTCCGCCTTGCATATTTCAGGGGCGATCTTCCATGCCAATCGATACAGAATCTTGTTGCGGCGGAAGCGAGTTTGTAAGTTTACAACGATTCTCTTTGCAAGACACCCTCTTAATTCTTTTATAAATCTTTTATTGAAATGTTCTATCCTACTATTTTTCTATTGTAATATCTTGGTACCAACTTAAATGTTGTGCGTTGTATAATAAAACCTCATTTTCCGAAAGTGCCTATTACTCGGTTATCCCCTGGATATAATTATGTTAATTTTAAATTATAAACCAATGTCATGTCGTTTAGGTAACAATGATCTAATATAATTGTGTGTATTGGTATAATATAATATAATGGTATTAATTTTCCTGGGAATTCTATGAATTCTATATGCTACTGGCCAGGAGGTGATTGTTTTACAACCCACCACCCTCGCATCTTCAAAATATCCATCGTCAGATAAATTCATAAAAATAATAATTACTCGACTTGCATAAATACCATTTAAACACTTAAATCAAAATAAACTTCACCACATTTCTGTAAATTAAAGCTTTATTTTTATAAAATTGTTTATTATTAATTATGTGTGTTTTTTTATAATGATATTTCTGTGATTGTGAAATTATAGAAACAATACCCAATTTACAGAAAAAATATTTCCCAAAAAATCTTGTGTATAAATTTGGAATCTCATAAAACATGTAACATAGAGTACATATATTTTTAGTTATACGTACTTATATATGTGAAAACATTTAATTACATATATTACACCAATGTTGCTAAAAGGATCTTAGGTTAAATATGTACGTAATATTAAATACCATACACGTGTGTATGGTATGTCTTTAATATAATTTTCAGTTTAATGGTATTTATTACTGGTGTATTTTTAGAAAAAGTTTTCATCTTGTCCTTTTAGCAGCAAAAATATAAATGTTGCACTATGTGTTTTTTTCTTCAATGTTGTGTTTCACACAATTTTTATGTTTTTAAATATTAAAAAAAAGTATTTTTTTAAAAGAAAAGAAATATGACTATGACAAATATTTTATTTTTGGAATGACAGTAGCAATAAAAGTATGTACGAAAAGTTTCAACCATAATTCCTTAAATACTGAATCATATTCTCAATCCTGGATAGAAATTCAATTATATATTTTACTTAAGATATCTATTTACTTACATGTAACATATATTTTGTATTCATTGTATATTTGGTGAGTCTCGATTCATACTCTTCGTCTTCACGTAGCATGCTCGATTCAGATGTCGACTCTTTCACAGTGCTCGAGAAGCACTGTAAAGTATCCCGATTTATATTGTCATAGAATACATTATTTATCGAAATTCCACAATTAATTAATGCTTGTGCATGTTTTAATTATTTTCATTAATGTTAAATCTAAATGTTTGATGTTTTCATATAAATGTATAAAGTTCAATTATAAGCTATCCCGCCCCCTGTTAATTTCCAAAACTTTTAATTGTTATTTTTTTAAATTATTCTGTATGTTCGTGCAAATTCAAATATCTAAAATTCAAATGTTTAAAAATTTTTACTTTTTTAGGTTGGAACCCGGTACCAGCGGTCCGCCTGAAGATAATTCTGCGAACGTTTGTCCCTGGGATGTCTCCGTTCCCGAGCGCTTGGAGCCTACCTCTCGCTCTAGAAATAATTCAGCTATAGACTCGTGTAGTTCATCGTCTGATATAAGCGTGGCTATTGTTGAAGTGTCTGAAAGACTCCGGCGGTCTTGTGGCTTGCCGCAGCAGAGCACCCTGGACTGTGAGCGACGAGCCCCCCCTCCCATACGTCGATTGTCTGCATTTGAGCCACGCCGAGGCCCACCTTCCTTGTCTGGCATACACGACGACTTTCCTCATTGTTCATTTGACTCATCGATAGGCACAATTACTTCGAATTCGCAAATCGATGATAGCAATCAAGCGGATACTTTTGTCGACGAAGAATTGAATGCAAAGAAAGCAAAAAAAGCTCCGAGTTTATTAAAATCTTTTTCGGTGTCTTCTGCAACAGCGATGGTTGCTCCCGTTATAAGCGTGAGCTCGGCTGCAGATGATATTCCATTGGAAGCGGTCGAAAGTTCTACTAAGATTGAAATAATTGACGAATGCCCCTCGCCCACAATAGAAGTGTTAGAAGAAACCACTGAATCCTCATCTACAATCGGCGTGTTGTCGTCATACTCTTTGACCCCGTCTCCCCTTTCTCCTCCTTCATCAAATCTAACAGCCCCAAAATTGAATCCAGATGTTGTAGATGTTCAGTCAAAATTAGTTGAAATCGACGAGAAATCAGAGATTAAAATATCTGAAGCAATACCTGAAATTAGCGAAAACACTGCAAAAGTGGCAGTCGAGGAAACCGTTGTTGTTTGTAAAGCCGTAGCTCCATTGGCAGAATCAGAAGATGCTGCAGATGAAGACGAAGGCGAAAATGATCAAACTCAGCAAACATATGTTACTCGTCCTATAGAAATTGATATTACCTCTGTTCCGAGTGCTAAACAATCTCATCCCAAGGACGAAAAAGGAAATGATATATGTCCCTGGGAAGACGAGTGAGTATTTATTTATTCTTTTGTAGTAATATTCCTAATTTCATTTCAATTGAGAAAGGTGGAAATGTCTTAAATATTGTCTTATACATATCCATTACATGAGAAAAAATTGTTGATTACCGAGTATCTAATAACCACTTTTAAAGATTTCTAAAACCTTTCATTTCCCGGTGTCATAGCCCCTAGGTAACATTCAATCGGTTTGATCGTATAGTACCCGGATAGGAATGCAATTGTGAAAGACTCATTGCCCCAGCATCTTTAGAATCTTTACCAAACCTTTATATGTGTGACTGGCGCTTTTGATTTTTTCATCACATAAAAAATATTTAATAAATTATGACACTTTTTAAAATAATATTTCATCATTATAATCAGAATGAAAATTATACGTGATTAATCTGTAAATCAAGAATCGCGGTTTCGCAGAAATGACATTATTTAAATTAATTAAATCTGTTGATGGACATATTTTTAGAATGTGCAGTTAGCCTAATATTTTATTTTTATTTTAGGGAAACGTGCAAAATGGATACACCATTTGTTAAAACATATGCAACGTTGGGATATTTATAATTTTTATTAAATATTTATCTATTTTTATTATTATAGATAACATATAATATTAATTTTTAATCACTATTATAAAGTAGTGATTCTTGTTACAATAATATTGATAAATTATATAGATTATTTTAGTACTATATAATGATTAAAAAAGTCCACACTATTATGTATATATATAAGATGTGAAAATGTAGGTTGTTATAAAAATGACTGGGTAATTAGGAAGTAAAATAACGAGATTATTACTTTACAAGGAAAATTAATTATTTGAAATATTAATTCAAACTGTGTTTAATTGTGCACGTAGGTATAACTGTCGCATTTTATTCCTAAATTCGTCATGAACAATGAATATTTAAAGCATTCTGAAACTAATCTTATATTTTTTAGTTTATACATACTCTATAGCGTATTATTTCAAATGAAATGAATAAAAATAAAAACATACTTACTTCAAATCTATGTACTCAATTACGTATTCAGTTTACAGAATTTTTCATAAAATAGCTATTTTTCACAAATGAGGCAGGGGATTTTAATCGCGGAATATTCCAGGTGTGCCGCATTTTTTTTTTGAAAAATCAATAATTTTAAAAAAAATACTATGAATATGTAATTTAGGCGTGCCGCGGATGTTTGACCATAGGTTTAAGTGTGCCGCGAGATAAAATAGGTTGAAAAACACAGATATAAGGTCAAGAGCCAAATATGGCACTTTATTACTTTATGAAAATAATAATGATAACGGTTTAATAATATTTTTTATTTGTAAAATCGAGAAAAAATATTATTATGCTTTAGAATATAAATATTATACGGCGTATCGATGTTAGTGAAGATATTAATCATTTTTATAATAAAACTCTATAGAATTACTTGGTTGTTAAAATGAATTTAAAATTTTTGAAATCAATCAAATTGAAAGTATGCTTTATTTTTGTATACTATATATTGAATTATTAATCGTACATTTCATTTATATCAAGTCATTAGATCTTATAGCTTCAATATTTATTTCAGGAACATTTTGTAATGCACATACAATTCTTTTTTAAAAAATAATTAAATATGCATGTCTAAGAATAACGATTTTAATCAAATTTACATTCGATTTTATGTTATAAAAATATAATGTATAGAAATTGGCATTGCGATTAGCTGTTCAATCATTGATTTGAGAATGTGAAATGAGCCCTTCACCTCTAAAATGGTTGATAATGCTTTTCGGAATTCACTGCAACCTGCCAGTGGCACTTGTTGAAATTAACAATGATATATTAGTCATCATTATCTATAATTAAAATGTTTATGTATTATGAAGTAGGCTGAAATATAACTATATTAAGTAATAAATTAGTATGATTAATATATGTATGGATCGTGTATCAAAAATTATATTTTAAATGAATAACCCCACTATCACTATCTAAATCATACTCAACAATATTTTTTTATTTACTATTATATAAAATATGTAAAATAGTGAATTCGAATGAAGCAATTCGTTCAGACGCCTGGAATTCTATAATTATTTTTTTAATACTCGTATAATCTTATTATCTGCGGTTCCCATTGTCGGACGTTTTTAATTATACACTGTCAGTTAATCTTAATAATACATATTTATTTTAATACAACTAAAGCAATATTAATTGAATACTACAGTGATTCTACTGTATCATTCAATATATCATTATATTCTGTAGTACATATATCATGGAATATAAAATCATGAATAATGTAGTATATATATATAAATATATATGTAATGACCCATTAACCAGTATTAATATAAGTAAACATATGAATTAGAATATAATAATAAGAAAAATAAAGAATATCACGATGCAATTCTTATTACATCGATTGCTTATTTTCTATCTGAAGTATGTGAAGAATATAGATATATAGAATAGTTTTTTATTTAATTTGACAATATAAATTGTTATCTGAATTATTATTTTATTTAGAATATGTTGAAAAACGTATTGATGACGCCGAAAACTAAGCTCATAGTCCGATAAGTACTTTTATATGTGGATTAAATTACTAAGAGTAATTAATAAAAATATCTTTTACTGGATATTATATATAAATTGATGTTTGTATAATATATATATATATATAATATATATATATATTATTTTAAATATGATATGAAATTAATAGTTGTTCTATTACACTAATTTCAATTAATGTAATTACGTACATGCATTTGTATATGTGCCTATTTTACAATAATATTTATATTGCTAGTTGTAATATATTTAACTTTTAATTACTACCGTAAAGTACTGTTTAAGTATGAATAAAAGCAATGTTAAATTTTACTATTAGAATATTTTTTTTATGTACTTTTAATATGCATAATATATTTCCAAAAAAATATGCGATTCAAAAAATTCGATCGATTAAATATCAAAGGTTTAGAACTACTTTTTATTTATTAACGACAACGGAGATTTAAAACTATAAGTCAAAATGGATTCGAGTATATTTTTTGGAATTCAGAATATAAATATTGACATTTATTTAATTTCTAAGCCCTTAAAAAATTAAAAAACAATTTTTGATTTAAACTCTGTGTAATAATTATTATATTTTTTAATTAGATATAATTAATTTTAACATTACGTCTGCTATTTATTGTATGTAAAAAATATGCATATTAAACTTAAAAATCAGGTCTTTCGAACCATTTACATACTTATTGGCAAAAAAGTTATAACTAACATAGTTTTTTTTCTTGAATCGCTAGAAGAACATTGCAATTTATATTACTCATATATTTTAACGATCGTTTGAAAATAAAGTTATAAAAACAAATAGTTTGTGTTGATCTTTATTTATAAACTATTTATAAGGCTGATACCTTTTTATGTGGACGATGCCTATTAAATAATGTGAATAATATTGCTGATAAATAGATATATATCCATAGTGTTGTAAACAAATAATAATAAATATTAGATAATATGTAAAAAAATCATTGTAACTATAAAATACCAATGACAGTATATCATTGTTGATTTGATAAAAACAAAAAAAATGTTTTGTGCTACTTTCATCTTATTGCTAGAGATAGTTTTGCGTTACTAGGGATGGAGTATACCGTTTATGTTGCGTTCTTTTTTTATTATAATATTAATGCATAAGTTACGTATATATCAAAATGACGCATCTTTCATTATTTTATTATTAATCCGTGATATATCTGTTATTACTAGCCAGAACCATTATAGCAGTCAAAAGGTTAAAAATTGGAGAATAAAGTATTGCTGGAGTAAGCCGGCTTAATAATGATCTAATAATGCTTTTATATATACATGTAAACTTTCAGTCAACGCAACATAATAGGTATATATTTTATTACATTTGAATTACATGAAAATCTGCGAAAATAAATAAAAACGTTATTTCTAGATATGCACTTATTAATTGAAAAAAGATAAACGATTAATTAAAACATTATTAAACCATAATATGTTTAAAAAATGTTCATTTCTTGAAAATATAATGCTTAGCATATTTCTACTGTTTAGAAAAACAATCTAAGTTAGCATATTTTTTTGCATTTTAAATACTGTAAATATTATTCGGTCTTAACGAAAACAATTCATTCATAATATCGACGCAGGAAAGCAATCTTGATGTATTTCAGAAAACTACGATACGCTAAATATGCATACCACGTTAAAATTTTATGATTTTTACGAACTATGTACGAAAAATTGTGTAAAAAGGCCTAAACTACGGTTGTACTTCTTTTAGTTTAAGAATTATAAATATTTTAAATGGTTTTTTCGCTCTTCTGTAAAATTTCATTTTTCGACATACAGCAAGATTGCTTTCCAGCGTCGATATATCATTTTTTTCCAATTATTAAATGTATTTATTTATATTTATTTGAATAATCCAATCTAAAATCTGCTAAAAGTGATTAAAACTAGTGATATTTGATCATGTGTACGCTACCGTGTGTAATAGCGCGAAGATTAAATTTAAATTAATGATAAAATCGTTCATTCATAAATATTTACAGTTGCGTTTCGCAGTTTACTTATGACATGACTAATTTTTATGTTAGATACTAATTGCTATGAATATGTTTTTATGATATATAATTATTCAGATTTCATAGATAAAAAATATTTAGAAAGCTAGATTTTTTCAGAACGTTTACAGGGATTTGTCCGGTTATGCTAAAATAATAAGTTCGAAATCCGTCAATGCGATGGAAATATTTGCATAGCAGACTCGAACGTAGTTCGATTGAGATTAGGTTGCATAAGTGTGTATTTAACGCTCTTTCCTTTTAGGAAAAAATATTAATCTCAATAGATTTAATATAAATAATGTTTAAATAGATGTGGGAACATTGTACGTATATAGATTCGATTTTTTCTTATGCGTGCATCGCCGCGCATTCTGATGCGCTCATATTGCAATAAAAACAAGTGATAAATAATTATATGGGTTGATTCGAGGGAGATAATTGGTTCATCTAGATAAATATGATAATTATGTATTGCTACCACATACGAAACTGTTCGCACAAACAATCAATAGCGGACTCATTACTGAGGAGTATATATCTATAGTTATCAATAGACATTCGACTAATAGTTTATCACTGTCATTACATTACATGTTGTATACATATATATAACAATCAACTTCACCTTATTTCTTACTATCTTAGGTTTAAGTTGATGTATCATGTAATAATTTAATTAAATCAACGAGTATTATAGAGATACGAATACTGCATATGCATGTGTACGTGTGAGTGTGTTGTGTGTACACATGTAGATAAATTTATTTGTGTATTAAATATTGTCTCATAGGATGCAAAAGTGTTATATCTTTGTGTAATCATTTAGAAATATTATTATAATGTTTATTTTACATTGTTGCATATTTATAAAAGAAAGCTATTTTACTAAAATTTTCTATTTTAACTATGAATTGTGATAACTTAAGTGATTTAAAAAGATATGTGTTACAAAATTGTTATTTAAAATGATGAGTCTAAATAAATATATTTAAAATAGACATGAATCATACATCTGATGCAGTTAACCCTAATCCTAAAATGTTAATATATATAGTGATTGTTCAAATACTAATATGAAATTTGTATGAATTTCTTTACATTGCTATATTATCCAACGGTCTTTATATAAATAATTAAGAGACTTTGGGCTCAGCTTGAGATTAATTTTTTTTTTGTTTTTTCTCTCAATATTTATATAAAAAAAATACTCTTAATAGAAGAGTTTAATGTGTACAATGAATGCAGATAGATTATGATAAAAATGCGGAAAGATGTGAATTTAAAGTTTTCGCCTTTTCAACTTAATCTCTGTATAAAATATTAGAATATTAAAAATTAACAGCTTTAAACACACAATATGACTATAATGTTACAAATATATTAAATGTTGCTGTGCTCATGCTGATTCATAAATAATAAAGAAAAAAAACATTTATTTATGTTGTTTTTTATTGATTTACATATAATTTTGCCATATTACCTATGTTTTATTATATAACTATTTTTTTTCAATGAGCTAGTAAGTCTTTAATCGCTATGGTTACACCGGTGTAACAACTGTAAATTTTCCGCACACGCTAGCGACATATGCTAGAAACTTTTGTGTAAATGTTATTTGGTTATGAGTATGTTCATTCGATTCATGGAATTTCAAGAAACCATTTGCACGGAAGTAATTATATAATTTTCTTAAGCGGTTCTAAAAGGCTTAATTAAAATAAATTATATAAAAAAAACATTATTTATTAGGTACGACAACCAAAAGTTAAAGTTTTAAGATAAAAATATATATTTTTAATTTTTCAAAAGTCAATTGTAACATTTTTTGTCGCGCATTGGTTGCGTACCTCATTTTTGGCTCTCAAAATGATTTCAAGTAATTTTTATGTATGTACTTGGCAATTCTTTACTTGTGAAAAAATGAAAATTTGAAAAGATTTTTTCACAAAACAAAACCGTTATGATGCCTCAGCCTACAAAATGGCTTTTTGCGACTTTTTTCTATTTTCCCTAAGATGAAAAAAACCACGAAAAAACGATGTTTTTTCAACATTGAGGAGATAAAGATAGAATCGTTAAATGAGCTATAACGCCGTACTGAAAATTGCGTCCTAAAAGTTTTTAGAAATCAATTATATTAACAAGTTATTTAAATAAATATATTATATTAATAAATAAATATTTGGTTTGGATTATAACGATGTTAATAAAATAATAAAATATTTTGCTCGAAATATTACCTCACAATTGAAATTTTAAAGAGTAATTTTGATATACTACTTCTGTAATGTTGCCATGTCACGCATCTATTTTAGGTTTTAGGTTATGTTATATGTCAATGTCACTACTGTTGTAAAAGTGTGAAATGTGTAAAGAAAACATGGAAGATACTGTTAAGAAATTTTTATCTAACTCGAATTTAAAAGACATAAATTGGATTGTACGTGAAATTATTATTTTTTAAACAGATGTGTTTTTTTAAATATTATTTTGACAAATTATTAGAGAAGTCTGGATATAAATAAAAATTTCGGTGTTCTTATAAAGATTTTTATTTATTTTAAGAAATCCCCCTAGAAAGTTAACATATTAATGACGGGAGGCGTGGATTCCTAATCCTAAACTCTTGGGTGCACGAAACAAGTGGCCAGATTATGCGTTCATCAATACTACGCGCTTTGATTGACTGTAATTGTTACAGCATTGACATTTTTGAATTTTTTTATCAGTTGGGTAGTTAGTAGTAGTAGCAACACAAAAAATATATTGTGAGGCCTAGAGAGGATTTTGAGCAAGTGCTGCAAGGGGAAATAAAACTATTCGTTCAAAATATTTTATGGCTCTTCCACAAGACATGTGTTCTACACAAACAGCTGTTGCCCATAGTAAAGATTATGGTCAGTTCAATTCACCCAATAGCTAATGACTAAGGATATTTCAAACCTTCGATACTCGACGGTTAAGAATTATTATTGCTCAACTATCGATTTTTTTTAAATTGTACTTAAAAATTCGAAGCTATTAAGTGTGAATATTTTTTTTATTACATTGCATTGCATTTACAATTTAGTAAATATATTAAAGTTGATATAGTTCAATTTTCGGCTCAATATTTTGATTACTTAAAAAGTTGTAATTTTTTGTAAAAAAATGTGTTTTTAACAAAATTTCTGCGAATCGGTCCAGCTCCTGAGTGCGTTTGACTAATATTCGCCTCATTTATAAAATTGAAATACGTTTAAAACTATTCATGTAGCAAAGCAAATAATAATATATATTTTTTTCAGCAAACCTTGAACAATATTACATTGAGTAATCAAAAAGCATTGTTAGACGATACTATAAATAATCCAGTTATTACCAAGTTTCCAATTAAATATTCTTATCAGGAGTTGTTTTTAAAACAATTGATGAAAAATATTGAAAACCAAAATATAGAAATTCATGACGATATTTATACTTCTTATTGCACAGTTTTGCAAAAATCTGCAGCACAACATGAATATTTTTATAAACATTACATGATTCATGATACAATTGTTTCCTTAAAAGAATGTCCTTCATTTGTATCTAACGGTACAACGGGACTACACACTTGGGAAGTAAGTTAATTTTTATTCTTAGTATTCTGAAGAAAATAAATATATATAGAATCCAATTTATCATTTTATTTTTAAAATGAAAAGCATTATTTTTATAAATGATCTACTTGGGAATAAACATTTTTTTTCTATTATTTTCAGGCTTCAATAATCCTGTCTGAATGGTGTTTACACAATCTTGAAGTATTTAATAATAAATGTGTATTGGAGTTAGGATCTGGAACTGGTCTTTGTGGAATAGTAGTTGGTAAATTTTGTAAACCTAAGCAGACACTTCTCTCTGATTGTCATCCTAAAGTATTAGATTTGTTATTGGATAATGTAAAATACAACTGTGGTATTGAGAAAGCTGACACTCTAATTAATTTTATGGAAAATTCTTCAAAGATCGGTAAATATTTGCAATATACACCCATCTCTCGCTTAACACGGTTTCACTTTAACACGGTTTCAGTTTTGTTGAAAAAATATTTTTTTTTAAATAAATCTTGCTTTGTAGACGTGCGCACACCTGCAGGAATTTTGAAGAATAACAGTTAGGGTATATCTGGACGACAACTGTCCATTTTAAATGTAAAAAAAATAGTACGCCTGAAGTAAATACAATACATTAGACCAGAGGTTCCTAACCCTGTGCCCGGCGCCATGGTGCCCGCGGAACGATTCGAATGTACTTACGCCACTATTCAGCGAGACAGATTTTTTTATGGCATGAGTAAAAATGTGAATTATTTTATTTATTTGCTTCTAGAGTTTGATTTTTTTTTGAGTGTCTAGGTTTATTAAATACGTTCGTATGTTTTGTGATATTGTATGTAAGTAGTTCCTTTTCGGCAGTACTTGTGAATTTGTCGTTAAAGTGGTGCCGCCACCTACTCGATATTTAGAATGTGCTCTAGAGTACAAAAAGGTTGGGAACCCCTGCATTAGACATTTAGTCTTTCGTTGCCCACTATGTTGATCACTCGTTAAGTCAGAGCAGCTGATAAAATATTTGTTGATAACCTATCCTTTCTTTTTCATACATTTGTTAGTCACGCTTAACACGGTTTCGTTTAATACGGTGATCTAGCAGAACCTATCTTCCGTGTCAAGCGAGGGATGGGTGTACTTGAAAAGATGTATCAATCTGTAAACTTTATAATTATCGCTTATTTCTTTAGGTGTAATTAATTTACCATGGGAAGAAATATATAATGATGACATATATATGCATTCAATTAGCATGGATGTTGTAATAGCCGCTGATATTATATACGATCCAAAAGATTTCGGAATTCTTACTAATGCTTTTAACAAACTTTTTAAATGCAACAAAACGTGCCAAATAATTTTGGCATGTACAATTAGAAATGAAGAAACATTAAACAAATTTATCGGCGAACTAGGTAAATATTAGAATATTTTTTTTGTTTCTACGAGTATGTTTATGCATAATTATTCATCAAAAATTTTAACATATGGCAATTTTTTTTCTAGAAAAATGGGATTGGAAAGTCACCGAATACCAACAACCTGTGGCTAATTACTTTCACTGGCCACCTTCTGTAAAAGTCAGAATTATTAATGTATCAATACAACTTTGATAATTCTTGACCTTGAATAACACAATGTTGTAACACCAGGAATAAATAAAATAACAAATAATATATAAAATATTTATTTTCATATATAGAGTATATACTGTATGACAATGTTTCGTAACGTTTTGAATTTTTAAATTTGACCAATTCACCATTCGATGTTTTATTTATTTATTTGATGATGGATTAATGGCATTACAGTAAATCCCAAATCCACTCACACATATGAAGGTTCCACAAATATTTTTTTTAATGCTTTTAAAATGTTTTAAGTCAAAAGTACACAAATATGATAAAATTTTTCCAGTTACGAAACATCGATTTATGAGATATACTATCCAAATATATCTTTAAAAAAATAATTACTTATAATTAGATATGGACGAAAGGTAAAATAATACAAAAAAAACTATATTATTTAATAATAAAGAGATTGAATTAAGTACTGTCATTCAGCAGACAACACCATGTAGCGTAATTATCGATAATAAAAGAGAAAGGCTTTTCACCAAGAACAAGTTATTAATGTCATCTTGTGTGAAATAACACTAATTACAAGATGACAATCTCAAAGTATGTATTGACAATATATGAATCAGTGCTTAAATTGGGTTGAATCATTCAAATTAAATCAAAACCAAAGGCACAAAAGGTTACGGATTGGAGCCCAGAATAATTTTATAAAAGTAGTAAATAGATTACAACTTAAGGTGAAAATATTTAGTATTTTATGGCAACAAAATATTAATTTTGGTAAAAATGTCTTACGAGGCGTTACATGACGAAAGACGTTATAACAATGGTATAAACCAGTAATCTGGAGTACTCGACCAGCTAGCAGATTCAACTGGTCATGTAACAACGCAATATAAAAGCAACGCCACAATATTTTAATATACGTTTTATACATTGGTGCTTGTTGAATTCATAATATTTAATATGCTCAAAAAAGCACAAAATTTTAAATATTTACATATACTAATAGTGCGTTGATATATTTGTGCATTGATCGGCATTGTTTGTAATCAAACAAACCAGATTTAATCTCTCTACAGATCGTAAATTCTTAAATGGATATACATTTTTTTATTGAGATAATTGTCACGGTAGACAAAATATTAACATTTACTAATTAAAGCATATTATTTTCAGCACAGTAAAAAATCATTTATATAAATGCCGACATTTTTACTTTTACTATCGAATTTTCTCTATGAATATGCCATATTAATTTTTTTATTCTTCAACTCAAAACTCGGATGGCATAATCAATACATAAATTATATAAAAAAAATTAAAGCAAAATTATCTCTATACATAAATGGCTAATATAAATGCCAAGAAATTAAATATGCATATGCAAATATTTTACAATTCCCTTCTGGTATTTTTTTTTATTAATACTCACATTAATACTGGATGGTACATGTGTATATTCTTTCAAAATATAAAAGCACACTTGGGTAATATGTAGAGAACGTGATAAATCTAATATAAAAAATGCTTATTTTAACACATAGAAAAAGCGTACCAAAAAAATGTATACACTCTTATAACCGCAAGGCACCCAGCAGTCTCGACAGTGAAACATGTGATTTATAATATCTTAACAAATACATATTTAAATTTAAAATAGTTATAAAATATCCAAGAGCATTTTCATTAACGCACTATTTAAATGACATATGAGATCACAAAGTCCATATACAAAATGTATAAATTATACAAATATTTATATATGTATGTATGTATATGTGTACATCATTATCTCACAAAATATCAGATTTTTTAAAGATTGTTTAAATATTTTTAATTATTATATATTATTCAATCATTGCTAACTTTTTTTTTATAAAATTTAACTATATATAAGATTGTTGATTATTGCCCTTTTACTCTCGGAATGTTCTTTTCTATCATACGTAAATAATTAAAGAAAATACATTTTTTATAATTAGTTTAATTTATGATTTAAAAATAAAAAAAACATTGTTTATGTATTCATAATATTGTGTAAGGTAATAAGCGAGGATAATATCCAGATTATGCTCTAATTTAAGATAAATGTCACATATGCCAAGACCATTATATTCAGCCCACGGGAATTATTGCATAGGCACGGTGGGCTTGATTTAAGTCCTCAAGAGTAAAAGGTTAATATTGTATTAATTTCTATTTATTTGTAAATAGACGATATAAATTTACAGTGTTTATAATATCCATCAAAGAAAAAATATTTCAATTTAGATAAACCTTTTTTTATTCTTTTTTCCTTTTTTTAGAGAAACAATATCTGGATCTTCTTGTATTTCTGGTTCGATTTTTTTCACTTTATCCTTTTTCAGCCACCTTTTTTTCTTTTCTTTTTTTACAATGCTACTAGATATATCCGGTAGTGAAGTACACGACAATTCGTCTCGTTTTGCTAAATAATTAAATAAAAATAAAGTATATAAATGACATACTTTTACATTTTTTTAAACATAACACAAATATTAGTTGGATAATTCAACACATAGCTCGTACTCATTTTTTCTCAGTGTTCCAATATTGGAACATTTTATTTTTTTATTAACTCTAATATCCATTGACGAATATAAATTGAGATTGCATCAACCGATAGCTGACAAGCGTGAGGAGCGTTTGATGCAAACATTTTTTAACTTTAAAAAATAGGTTAATGTTTATAATTTTAATTATAAGAAAAATAAATAAATTACCTCTATGTGATGCCATTCTTTCTCTGATACTGTTATCTTCATCTTTTTCTCGTAATCGATCCATTTCCAAACAAGTGACAACCTCATTTCGTCTTTCAACGACCTCTAAGAGCCGTTGTATAAGTTGTTCTTCTTTAAACTTATCAGCATCTGTCTTGTTTGCTTCCGGTCTTGCCATTAATATCCGAATTTGGTGTTCCAGATCAAGATGTTCCTCTTCTAATCTCTGTTGTCGCCGGCTAATGATCAACAAATTTTATTAGAATACGTGCCAAAACAACAAAAGTTAATATGAACAATACTTACATATACATCAATTCTGCCTGTCGTCTAAACAGTTCATTCTTTTCATTCACTAATTCAAACAATTGTAAAACTAATTCATCAGTTTCTGGATCTGGATCTGGAATTGGTTGATCTTGTTGGTCTGTTGTGTTGTTTTCACATTTTTCTCTTATAATTTCTTCGAGACGCACACCTTGACGTTCAAGTCCTCTTTGTTGAGCCTCTAGCATTTCAAGTTCTTTTTGAATTTTAATTAGTGGAATAGCTGTAGTAGCATTGTTCCTCTGAAGCAGTGGAATAGCTGGAGCAGGGCCTTTACGTCGTTTCCATTGACCAGATGAACTTTTATCAGAGTATATTGGTGATGATTCTATAAAATACATAAAAAAAAATGTAAAAACACATATGTATACATACATTCATACATAGTACAATAAAACAATTTGTTTACCTTCGTGAGCACTGTTTTCGTGTTTTTTATTTTCATCAACAGTCGATACACTATCCGAGAAGTCAGAAATTTTCGATATATCCGGATCATTATCAAATTCTGCAGCTGATATAATTTTCTTCGAGTTCGTTAAACTCGAATCATTTTTTTCAACTAATTTATTCAATGATGACATAAATAATGACTCATTATTGCTATAATTCATTTTATCAACTGTCTTTACTCCAAGATTCAACGGAGTGGAATTAGCTGTAGGTTGATCCTTGGGAGGACCAGGTGCTGGTCTACGCTTACTTGGTAATGGCGAAATCTAAATTAATAATTAAAAATCGCATTGTAAATAATTCTTCATAAGTAATTTAAATTTAAACAAAAAAAATATTACTTACAGAACTTAAATTAGAGTTGGATGTATTTGGGGTAGAACTTAAATTATATAAATCAGAGTTATCAGATATATTAATTTTTCTCAAAGCAGGCAATGGTGTATCAACTATTTCGGGCGGTTTTGGGGCCGGAGCCTTTTTTCTTTTAGGGGTAATACTAGTCAACGAGGTGGATTTCTCATTTAAATAATCATTTATTGATATTTTATTTTTTTCACCAAGACTGGACCTATGATAATACATTTTAAAAATATATTAGAATTTAGTATTTTTATTAGGAAAAATTAATAAGTGCTAAAATTTTTTTATAAAAAACAATAATTTAAATTTATGTGTTCCAATCTTTAAAGTCATTATATTATATTTGTATATAACATACCTCGGAGTAGGAATCGGCATATTAGACAATGACATATCTTCATCGTTACATTCATCATCTGATAAAAATGGATTCAAGCTAGAATCGTAGTACTCTGAACTAAAAGATACAAAGCAAAATATTCATTTATTATTTCATGAATATAGAAATACAAATACAAAAATCAAAACATGCATTTATCTATAAACTAATTATGTATATAAATAATTGTTACCTTTGTCGATATTTATTGTTGTTCATTATTTTTGGCGGTGGTGGTCTAGGAGGTTTATATCCACTCTTATTTACGCTCGGTATAACTGGTTTTTCATTCTCTTGATCGTCATCCTCACTTTCACTGCCGAATGGATTTAAACTACTTTTCCTCTGAATATAAAATATCAGAATTAACAACTAAATTGTTTACTTTCATTAATTAATTCATTAGCATTGAATAGTTGATTTAAAAAAAGACATTTAGCAACAATTGAAATTAACAAATTCAAAAATATAAAATATTTAAATATTGAATTAACAATTTTATTATTTTTTGAGTATAGTCAGTATTTAAAAATATTGAATTTTAAAAATATTTTAGAAAATTTATAACTATGTATTTATTTACCTTTATTTGATCAATTTCATCTTCAAAAAATGGATCCAAGTGATCCGGATAAATTATATCTTGTTCATGTTGTTGGGATAAAACATTTTCATCAATATGTTTATTGTCGATAGCATTTTCATCAGATTCACAATTATCCTGCAATTTCTTAGATTCAACAATATCTATTATTTTTTCATCACTCAATTTGCTCGCAATTGTTTCATCTATCTGATTAATACTTGGTATGACATTTTCTTCTGGTGTGGATGGATGTTCTTCACATTCATGTGTCTCCAAATTTATATTTATTTCAATTTTGGAATTGATTATGGCATCTTGATGTTCTGATTTTGACGAAACAATTTCTTCAACGTTTTTTTCATCTGCGTTATTTGTATTGAGCTCGAAATCATCATGCAATATGTTAGACTCAATAATATCCGAGTTTTCTAAATTATTAGATTCACTTATAATATTTATATCACCGTTGTGTTTATTTTGAGTGTCATCCATAATATGTGATTCTGGTATATCACTCTGATATTTTTCTAATTCTTTATCTAGCGAATTTTTAGAATTTATCAATACCTCGTCGGGAGGTAACGTTACTACATCTTCATCACAAACTAAAGATTGTGATTTTTCATTATAATCTATATTTTCTATATTAGTAATATCTAGTTTTGAATTTATATCTTCACATTCTTCTTTAACATCCATTTTGTTTTGCAATATTTGCATCAAATGAGCAGGATCATTTAATTTAACACTATTGGAATGAGATTCATTTACAACAGTTTCCTTATCTCTATCTAATTTACTATTTACAATAATATCTGTATGATATTCAGTCTCCATATGTGGATTATTGGTGTTATCATTAATACTCTTATTAAATAATTTTTCATCACTATTATTTAATTGATCATTTTTAATCACAAATGGACCCTTGGAAATCATAGACTCACCCATTTGTGAATCATTTTCAAAAAATTTCATTCTTGTCTTGACCAGTGATAAATTTTCCTCTGAAACACTTTTTGGAACACTCGATTTTTTTACTAATTCCTCTTCATTGATCTTTGATTTAGTTTGATTTTCTGCTTTATTGACTTTTTCTATTTTCTTTTCGGGTATTAATTGACCAATGCACGAATCTTTTGCTGTTGAATGAATCCTTGTAGAAATAATAGGGTCACATGGTTTTACTTTACTGTTAACGACTGTTTCACTAAATACACTATCCTTAATTATAGATCTTTCTACAACAGAACTGTTTTCAGGTTTAATACCTTTTACAGAACACAAGTTTAATTTATTAGTGTCATTATAATCACTTTTACTAACAACGATAATAGGTTTTTTATTTGTTTCACTTTGAGTCACTATTTTATCAATATCACGATTTGCTTTATTATTAAAAATAGCACTCGATACTGTTTTTGATCCGACATTTTTATCACAATCATTGGAAGTACCAGATTTTAAATTTAACGATTGGGAACTTGTGAAAGCAGGTGGTAAAACTGACTCTTGAGAGACATGCTCACTAAAATGATTATTTATAAACCCGCCAAATGCAATCGAGGCACTCTTTGGTTTAAGAGACTGTGTTAACATATGTTCAAAATTTTCGTTTATATTTATTCCTTTTTTTGAATCTTGAATTACTTTAATGTCTTCCCGTGGATTTTCTAATGGTGATAATAAATCTTGGTTTTTATTGGAATTCGCTAAATTTACTTCTTCGTCTGGACATGTCTCACAACAATACTGCCCATCTACTTCTGTTTGGTAACAATTGGCTAGAGTAAGTTGAGCTTTGCAACGGGCACAGCGAAAACATGTACGATGATAGAGTTGTCCTTCTACCATTAAACGCTGCGCTAAAAATACAAGATGGCCACAGGAGGTACATGGATCTCGCCGGCCTATTCCAGTGTTTAGCATCTATATAAAAAAAAATGAAGCATATATTGTATTAAACATCAAGAAAATTTTAAAATTGAATATAGATTTGTTGTAGTCGCAATTATTGCATTTTAATCATGCATATTAATGAGAGAATTGTTAAACTTAAATATTTCCTTATTGAAGTTAGACAGCTGATCCGAAAAGGATAATTTATATTTAAAATATTATTTATTTAATTCACATTAATAACTCATAAATCATGAGATTTTTTTTATTAAATATTGTTCCCCATTTCAAATATAAGAAAATTGCAAGTGCAAAAAGTTAAAGCCATAAAGCAAATGATGCATTTTCCGGTTAATGAATTAAAGCATGAAAATGATTTTATTTCCAACATAAACCAAAGTATTAATAAAAATATATATGATTTATGCAATAGAATTGGTGAAATTATCGGCGCGGAAAATATTAGAAAAATAAGATAAGATTAATTAAATGCATTTCCTGTCTACTGTATCAAACAATTCATGAAATAAAATTAGATTTTATTTAAAATTTTAAGCTCAATGAAGGGTGATATTAATAAATGATAAAAAGCATCAGATACACAATAATGTAGTTATGTTTATATAAATCCAGTCGCTTGCATTTGTAAATATTTAATAAATCAAAAGTAGATTTTAGGCTATATATGGCATTCCGAATAAAAAAGTATCATTATTATTCATACGTAAAACGATTAGAGTAGCAGAAAAGACTTGTATATGGATTTTCATAAATATTAGACTCTGGAAAAAGAGTTAGTCGAAGAACAAATTAAAGATAAAAAGTTAAATTTTGTCAAAAACATTTCTTTTGCAACTTGTTATCTATTTTTAATCATAGCTTTATATAAAACAAAAATATTACACTATTTATTCATTTAAAAAGTAATAGAATAAGTCTGCCTTTTTGGTCGTCAATGATCAATGCAATGATGTAAATGTTAAAAATACGTAACAAATTAAGCACAAAATTTACCTTTTAGCAGAATATTTCTGGTTTATACTGTCCCATAATGTCCAAGCTTTCCTCCTGAAGCCAACAAAAAAACGATATACAGTGTAAGTGTGTGGATACATAGTTACAGCGAGAAAGTAATAAGATTGCGTGATACACTCGAATACGACTATTTATTTGCAAGAAATAAATGACTTTAAATTTAAAAAAAATACATAGAACATATTTGATATTTATTACTTTCAAACCACGACTATTTGCAATTGCCATTTAAAAAAAAACTCTTCAATCTATTTTTCCAAAGGTAAAAAAATCTTACTCATGCATATAAAAAGCAAAAAGGTGTTAAAAATAAGCGACACATCATGAAACTCTTGAAATATCTGAATAATTAAAAAATATTTAAAAGAAATTTATTTATTATAATACAGAATACCTGGGTTACAAATATTTTATCATTCGCCTTAGATACTTATCTTTTAAATTAACCCGGATTGATCAAAATGAATAAAGTCAAAGTCCAAAAATTCTAGTGCAGAGTGCACAATGGTTGACAAAAAAATAACTAATTAACAGGAATGAAATAACCACTTCCTGAATAATAAATTGCACATACAAAAGTATGTGATAAAAATGATATATTTGTAATTGTGCAGTATGATTTATAGTATCATATTTTATATTTAATTTTAAAATATAAATGTTTTTTATAAACCCAAATTTTCTGTTTTTACAGTTTTGTTAGAAATTGTCAACATTGCAGATTACGTTATTATTTATTTACTTAGTTAGCACTTTCATTATAATAAAATCATCAAAATAGATAGAAACACAAACTAATACAATAGGTATATTAAAAGCAAACAATTACTTCGTCGAGTGTTAGGATTGATGATCATGATTTTAACCCAAATGATATGTTCTCCAAAATCTTCTATTTCCGACTAATAAATACTCATATATTAAACTAATAAATGCACGGGCAAATATGAATATGTGAGGCCACCGAATACAAACAGAACATGTCTACAAATTACATTATTTAATAACGTAATAAAAATACTTATAAATATAATTATATTTGGTGCCTCAGTTTCAATAATATTAATTAGTAAAACACAATCAAAAATGATATTTTACCCGGTTGAATCCAATTTAAAAGCATATAAGTTGAATGTATAAGAAAAAAATGCTTATACATACAAATTATAACGACAATACATTGAACAAAATTTTAACCACACAAAAACAAAATAAAAGCAATCCAATATGATGAAAAAATAACACAAATAAAGCGAAAAAACCAATTTGAATCGGGGAATGATTAGGTTCATAATTAAAAATAATACATTATAAAAATTTTATATTTATTTTAGGCATATGTTTGGTTATATGCAATTATATCATGTATCCTGTAATGATATTTTATTATTTACATTATAATAAATACATACATACATATAAAAATGTTACTTATAATTAGATGACTAATGAAAGTCAAAATTCACCATAATGCAAAATGGAAGTTTTGCAAATTTGGGCTTTTGCCAAAATTGTTTTAAGGTTTCTTAAAAAAAACTTGCTGTTTACATAATATATTTTAGTTATTATTATTTTTTACATGTAGATTTTTTTTGTGAATAAAATATAATAATAAGTAGTTATTAAAAATATTACCTTGGAAGGCGGACTAGCAGATGATGGTGAAACAGATAAATTTTCGCAATCCTTTGGTGGTGATCTTTTAACAATAATTCGAGATGGAGATGAGCCTAAAAGAAACTCAAAATCAATAAACAGTAACTTAACGAAACTTTGTATTTTTTTATACTTTAACTACAATAGTTGGTCTATTTTCTATGTCAATAGTAGTAATCAATAGATGGTAAGAATTATTTTTTTATTTTGTTATCAAAAAATTTTAACATTTGTAACTAATTTATTAAAATGCAGAATAGCAAAAAAAAAACTATGTCACGAGTGATGAAATATCTAAATACGCATATCTAACTCCCAACCACACCTCAATTCATTCCATGATTGTTCAACAAAATGTATTGCGGTGATGTTGTATAGTTCCATTTCCTGTATTATCTTGAACACGGCATACTCATTCATTGTTACATGTTTTATAACAAAGGAAGTAATGTGTTTATTTCGGTTTCATTGATTTTTAATGTTAAGGTTTAGGGGCATTCATACATCCGCAATGACTTTTAATCACATATTTCAATGTCAAAATTTTCTAATTAAAATAATGTATAGATTTAATAACTTTCTTAAATAGAATAATCACTATACACTTTGGGCTCGTATAACATAGTCATAGGGTTCCACAAAAACCTCATGTAATACAAATCCGTGTTATACGAGGTTTGAAATTCATACAAAAATAGTCTTTGTGTTCCTAAAAATATCGAAGTTTGTTAATTAATATCCTTTATTTTTTTTATTAAACAATCGACAAAATATACATTTACATATTTATTAAAAAACTTTAATAATATACATATAATAGATCAGTCATTCATCATCGCTATCACTAACAATTCTATATATTCAACACTTTTTCGAAATGGTTATGAGTAAATTCAGCAAATTCTAGACTCAATTTTTTGGAAGAGTCGAAGCAATTTCTCCTTAAATCTTTTAATGAAAGCCGCTTCATAAAATTTTTAAACTATCCTCCACCAACAGGAAAAATGTGATACACAAATCGTGTTATAAAAAGACTGTTGTACAAAAAATGTAACTAATCATCAACCGTGTTGTATAAACCTGTGTTTATACAACCAGGGGCGCACTGTCCATATGGCCAGATTGTGTGGCACGCAAGGGTGCTGGAAGATTAGGTGCTCCGAGAGGCACCAATTAGGAAAAATTGAAAAATATATGATATTAATTCACTAAACTTTCTTAAAATGGAAAAAAATCGATAAAAACCATATTTTTTTTCCGTAAAATGTTTTTTTTATTGTAGAGGGGAGGGGTGTATGGCCCTAATTAAAATTTTGCACACATGTGCCATGCACACAGACATTATCGCCGCATTATATAAAAATATAAAATTACAAACCTGAAGATGCAAAATGCTGATAATACTGGGAGAGATACGTTAGTATGGATAATCGATCAGGCACATCATATTTAACCATATCTTCAGCATCCAAAAGTGCAGGGATACCTAAATAAGTTTCAGCTGTACGGAAAGCCAACTTATTATTATGAAAAACGTCTTCTTTTTTCAAACTGGGAAAATCGCTGAAAATGTTAATTAAATTTGATAAATCTTGAAACCCTTTTTTACATTTAAATATCTTTAAGTAGTTAATTACATTAGATCAGGCCGGAAATGGTGGATGAGTGCACAAAATGCAAGACCATCGCGCCAAGAAGTTGTCATATTATCCACCTTCACGTCAGAGTAGCCTTCGGTTACCCGGCGACACCATAACTCCAGAGCTTTCGTTCCTCGTTTTTCCCCCATTTTTATAGTTGAAATTCTGCAAATGAAAATTATAACATTGTTATTTTTTTTTAAATATATTAATAATATTAATTATAATTTTTCCAAATTTATAAAAAAAAAACAATTTTATGGTGTTTTAGCTTCACTTAGAATTATATCTGGTTAACACTTCATGTGCGTTGACGCGTATACGCGTCAAGCCGAAGCATAAAAAGCAATAAAAAAAATACATTTTTTTTGGAACGTTTTGGCAAAAATAATTCGCGCATGAATTGGTTAATAAGTAATTACTAACAAATAGAATTAGTTAAACCCTGGGAAGGGTTTTACTATAAATAATGGGGTACTACTATAAGTGATAATGATTTCGTATGGCTTTTACTTTCCCATTCTTCGCATGCTCGTCGTTGTTGGGGTTCCTACGACATTTCGGAGCACACCAAGAACAACATTAGTTGGCTACGTAATCCAGGTGCAGTTAGCCCACTAGCCTTACGGGGGGGGGGCAGGCTAGTAGGCTCTTTGGGCTGGCAGGCCAACATTGCACGCCTTAGCGATAGTCTAAAATAGCCACCAGGTGCGGGCATTGCTTCCATCCGAACAAGTTTCCTCATTGCCGCTACAGCCTGGGAACTGAAAGGACGAGGCGAGTTTCTAGGAAGCGGTAATGTGGTGGAAAACGGCTCACGAAAATATCCCGGAATCTGCCTATGAGTGGCTAAGGAGCCGGAGTATACTATAAGTAATACCCCTTGAGAGCCTAGAGAAGATGAGAATGAACACCGAGACAAACCACTTGTCTGGACACAGTCGAGGAGTAAAATCCGATACCAACAGTGATAGATATTGTAGAAGATACACGTCCGATGCCACTAATGACCAAGAGAGGGAAAATCTTTACAAAAAGCCGCAGACCAAGATGGGTTGGACCACCGCGGTATGGACGTAAAATGGGAGCCCTAGCATCATTGTGAGACCCAGACTCGCTAGGCCTCGATTACCAGAGAGTCCGCTAAGGCCCAAATGCTCAGCAAGCGAGTGTCTCGTGGCTGATAAACAATGATGATGATGGTTTTAAAATTGTTAAAAAAAAATTTACTGTTCAAGATACACTTCAATTATTAAATACTGCTTTTGTTCAACCGAGAAACTTTGGCAAACGAAGTTTTTTAATTAATCACAAGTACACTAATCTCAAAATCACTAAGTACAACTAGGCTCATCGGCGCTTACAAATAAAAATAGGGATCCCGCTAGAAAATTAGATTATGATATTCTTCAACAAGCTATTAAACTTTTTAATCCACCTAATTACGTGAAATAAACCAGTAATGTTTTTATTCAGAGAAACGAAAATATTAAAATAAAGCTACCGTAATTCACATAAATAATGCACAATAAAACATTTGACTGGTGGGCATTTCTATTCACAAATAATATAAAAGGATCAAATGGCTTTGAAAATAAATCTGTATGACACATAAAAATAAAATCGATAAACCCTTGTTCGTGTCTTACAAGAATCTGATCATCCCAGATATATGTATGTGTCATATAAATTATAATAAAACATCTAGAAACACACCGAGTATTTTGACCTGTCGTGTTCTAGCAGAGAATTTTTTGCCATATAAAAAAACATAATAAAACGTGACATTTGTTTATTAAAAAAAATGACATGAATGTCAAATAACAAAAAATATTGAAGTAATTAGTAAAGCGAATAAACATTACCCTATTCAGCATAAGTTGGGCTTCGCACATAGGTTCAGTCTAAACGAACAATGTAACACGTTTTGCAACATCAAATTGTGTTCGAACTAGCTGCGATTTTACACGAACGAATCAACAGCCCGCGACAGTCTGACGTGCGCGCGCGCCTCAGGTGGCGTCGGTACAGCAGCGCGCTGCACAGCCGACGAGAGTTTGGACAATCGGCTCAGCGACAGCGACACGTCGCGAGTCGTGACACACTTACGACAACTTCCCTTGAACTCGATTTTTATTACCGTAGGTCTCACTCAACCTGCGCCATGAGCGAAAATTTGAATTGTCGAATTGCCCTACGCGACGCATTCACATTCACGCCGTTTATAAATCAACGGAGGCAGACAAATTCACCAACGTCCAACTACCAAATGCGATTCGATTCGACAACAAGATTTTCGATTACTACTTTTACATTTTAATTCGGAAGACAATAACACGTTCACGTATGTGTAATATTATTATGTTGAGTCATAAATAGCTTCCGATTTTTTATCGTAATTTCATATTGCTTTAATAAATTTACAAAATTATATTAATCTCACAGGTTGTTCGGAAAGTATTTATTTTTTTTATGAAAATGAAAAACGATTTTCTTATAGTGAATACATATTATATTGTCCATTCTGGTCCAATACCTTGATCATTTTTACCTTATTTTTACCTTATTCATTTTCTGGCAGTAGCATGATTCCAGGCTCGTAAAATGTTTGTTCTTTGCTGGCAAAAAACTAACCCAGGTGATTTTTGACCCCCTCATTTGAAGTTAAGGTTTTACCGTCTAAAAACATTTGTAACGACCGAAACAAATAATAATCAGAAGTAATAATATATAAATAATAGGCAGTATATCCCATCCAAACTGTAAAAGCTTTTGGCGAGTTGACAAACTTGTATGAGGTCTCGCATTATCTTGGTGGAACACTACACCTTTACTATTGATCAATTCTGACCTTTTCCGTTTAAGTGAATCATTCAATTTGTCCAGCTATACAGTACACTTCAGAATTAATCGTTGTGTTGTTCAGTAGCTCAGAAAACCGATTCCTTTGAAATCCCACCAAACGGATAGCATCACCTTTTTTCTGAGACTTTTCCCGTGTGTGGTCTGGCGTTATCGTGTAATAGGATAACGCCTTTCCGATTGACGAATGCGGGACGCTTTTCCAGTAGTTTTTCATAAACTCTTTGCCGCTATTGAAGCAGTAATCGTTTCGTTGCGCTTCATCAGCTCGTGGTGGATTATTCCTCGACCGATCCCACCATACACACAATAAAGTTTTCTTACCATGAATATTGGCTTTAGGGTACGGTAGGGGTGGTTGATCCTTTATCCAACCATTACCTTTTGCGGATAATATTTATAGGTGATCCATTTTTCATCGCCTGTTTTTTTCCTATCCAAAAAAGACTCGATTTTATACCGTGGGAGAAAACTTGGGGCAATAGACATTCGGTCTGCCTTATTTCGGTCACTGAGAGTAAGTGGTACCTATATGCCTAACTTACTGACTTTTTTTACCCCAAATTTTCTAGGTGGCGATAAACTGTAGATTGTGACTATTGAGTCTCTCTGCGAACTCTTGTGATTTGACGTGGATTTTGTTTCAATATCGAATTTAAAATGTCGTCATCGAAGTCGGAAGGGCGACTCGCCTTTCGTTCATCTTTCAAAGACTCATTTCCGGAATGAAATTTCTAACTGCCCGATCGGTTATCAGGCTGTTGCCGTATACAATGCATATCTTTTCGGCCGTCGCTTTAGTACTAGTGCCTTGTTTGAAATCGCACATTATGATTCTCCATTTTAAGGGTTCGGAGTAACGTCCACCACACTAAATGGTTGTCGAATGACTGACTGGCCACTTATCTATCTAGTGAAAACAAAAATCCCCTTGTCGGGTGACTCACTGCGAGTAAACCAAACAATATAAACTGTCTAACTGAATCGGAAGTTATTTATGACTCAACCTAATAATATACTACGTATACAGTAGATTTTTTTTTTGCACGACAGACATGTTCCAGATACGTTGCTGAGTAGAAAATATACGTTTGAAATAAAAATAGGAGATTGAATTACTCAAAATCAATTCCTTATTTCACAAATTCGTTTTAAAAAAATATAATCGCTCAGTGTTTTCTATTAATGAATGAATCCGTTTACATCGGCCTGGTGAAAAATTATTTATCGTTGAATATTAATAAATATACTAATAAAAAAGTGATAGGAAAATAAAAGTCACCACCATTTTTAAACGCAAACAAAAAGCAGGCGCCTTTTAAAGCAAACAATACGATGATTGCACAGGAAACAACGACATATGTTAATTATTAATATTAATTTTGTCATTGCATGCCGACTTTTATTACGAATGGAATACGTGCTTCAACACATCGCAGCAGTAGATGATCCATCTTAATTGATGGTTAGAAATTCGCGATGTTCAGAAACAACGCATTACCTATTTTGATAATCTTGGTGTAAAATGAGATTTTTAGTATATTTAACTTTTCATACACTATAATATTTTGTTGACTAACATTATCATATCGTAACATAATCATATGCACATAAACTGTAACGTTAGTCAGCCGGAACTGACAGAGATAGGTATTTGTAATATGGATAATTGGGTTCAATAACAATATTTGATGGAAACAAATATGTAGAATGGTGTTACCATCGTCATTTTCCAGCCACGAGACAATCACTCGCTGAGCGTATGGACCTTACCATACTGAAATAGTAATCGACAAGGCCAAATGAACCCGAGTCTCACGCGTGACATTAGGGCTCCCCATTTGTGTCCATACCGCGGGTATCATCTTGTTATGTGTTTTTTTTTGTAAACAGTTTCCCACTCTTGGCCATTACTGACATTGGACGTGTATCTTCAACTGTTGGTATCGGATTTTACCCTCCCGACTATGACCAGACAAGGAGAAGTGGATTTGCCTTGGTATCCGTTTTCCTCTTCTCTAGGCATTATCTGCTTAGAAAAAGTCGCAACTGATTATTAACCTTGTCACGCAATAGCAATCCTTTCATCATGGTAAGAGCTCCTCAAAGGGGGGTCCCCTAGAAAGGAGGAAGAGGAGCGAAAGTATCGAGAATAGACCATTTGTCGGTCAACCGGATAAGTATATGCACATATAGATACATCGGTTGATTGGATATTTTAGTTGATTTTGATTGGTTTATTGAATGGTTACATATGGTTTTGGACAAAACTACACTATTATGATGCTCTGCAACCTCTTCCTATTCCCGGAGATTTAAAAAAAAAACAAGAAAGGTCGACGTTTTGCCATCATTGATGATATATATCAAAATCGTTAGAGAAGTTTAAAAAAATACGTTCCAGAATTGCTTCGAATAAAAATTTGTTGACACAGATTAAATTTAAATAATAAATAAAGGTATTTTGAAAAACTGCTTTATATATATATGTACAGTCAACCCTCCTAGCGCTCCGTGCTATAGAGTAGTGCTCAGCAACCTATTCTCATCTACGGCACACCAAAACTCTGCCTAGAATTCCGCGACACACCAAAAGCTAATATATATATAGGTATTAAATTGATACACAATGAAAAATTGTAAAATTTCAAATACATTGATTTGACACCGCAGCACACCTGTATTCGGCTCACGGCACACCAGTGTGCCACGGCACACCGGATGCGGAGCACTGCTATAGAGCTCCCTTCTAGATCACCGTTTTATACAACACGCTACATTTTTAACCTTTTCCACTCTGACCATTTCACGAATATATAAAAAAAAATATTTGTAAAATTAATTAATAAGCATCTATAAGGTTTGATCTGATATCCTATTCAATAAAATACTTTTTTTTAATAAATAAATAGAAAAAAAACGTGGTTCAATTTTTTTGCTAAAAATCTTTTGGGCCAATACGTCTGGCCCCACAGAGTGAAAAAGCCTTAGGTAAAATTACATATTTCGTAAATATGTAATTTGATACATAATTAATACATTTCCACACGAAATAAAACCCAATGCCCTTTGGTTGGCAACAATATAACACGCGAGTGTGAACAAACTAAAAATAAAACAAGGGCATTTAAAATATGACAATGGAAAAATGTCTGATGTATTGATTGCGTTCAATTCACAAGATATAATTAAAAAAAACCTAACCACAAATTTTGTATGGACCCCAGGTTTCTATTAGGCGGATTTCTATAGCGTGTTGTTAGCAATTTCTCTATCTCAGCGCTATAGGAGGGTTGATTGTATTTATTATACCACTCTTTAATTTCTTGTGTAAAATAATCAGCAAAATTAATGATTAGTAAGTAAAATATTAGAAAAGAAATTGATTTTAAGTCAGTTAGAAAGCCTAGCCGTATAGAGCGTATATTTCTATAGCCTAGTTCCTATCCCTGCGCTATAGGAGGGTTGACTGTATTGCGTCCAATTTTTAGTGCGAAATATTAGCAATTATTTTCAATATTTTTGCGGGCCAAATCAAACAGAAATTAGAACTGAATATCCCAGCTTATCCTATAATATGCTTATACTCAGCAGTGATGGGCATAATTGAGATTTTCGAGAGCTCCGTAAAGCTTGGTTGATTTTTCTTAATCTGCGAAACATATATAGCGCTAAAATAATTTTGAAGACAGCTAACGATAATCAGTTCACTAAAAAATAAATAAAGAAATAAAATCTAGATTCCCATACAATTTAATAGCAAATATATTTTTCTGAGCTCAAACTACAGTTACACCAGCGTTTTTCGGAACTAAATGAAAATGTTAAGCCATTTTCATATTTCAAAATCCATTTGAGGTAGTTAATATAACAAAACCTAACTTATTTGGGAATTCGGCTCAACTACGATTTCAGCGCGGTTTTTTGAAGCTGGATTCAAGTGCAAAGAACATTTTCATATTTCCAAGTATTTAAGAAAATAATTTAATCGCTATAGTCAATTAAGATGAAGTGTTCGTGAATTTAGTTTTACATATTTTGCAGCATTCACGGGTAAACATTTATGATACATTTATTGATAAGAAACATTGAATTACAATTTATTGAAATGTTATCTGATAAAAAACAATTTAATTCCTTTTATTAATAGAGCATTTTGTTCCATTTCAAAGAATCTTGTTCATTTTTTACCTTCTAAAAAGTTTGCCGACCTCTTCCGTCTAATGATATACGTTATTATTAATAAAATTGATGCTAGTGAATCGGAGAAATCTAATCATACAAGTGTGTAATATACGCATACAATGGTTACGATTGCAAAAAATATTAATTTTAAAGTGCAAAATAAATATTTTATGCTTGCATTGTTGACGAATGTTTTTTATTCATCAAAGTATGACCACAATTGACAATTGCTATTTAGAAGAATACATAAAAAAAGAAGAAAACATTATTAAACCGGTTTAAGCAATTTGTAAAATTATAGGAAAAAAGAGAAATGGCTTGAAAACATTGTTTTATATTTTTATTTAGATTGTTTGGAGAAATTTCATTTATTTAGTATGAGAAAAAAATGGCTGGTTCAGAATAATTTTAATTGAAATATAAATTAAAATAAATCACCATTGAATGTATTATATATTCAAGGTTAATAATCAATTGAATAGTATTTGATTAACAATTAACTAATTATCTTCGCATAACCTAATCTAAATTAGTGTCATATAATCACCACACGATAAAATAAAATGTCCAATGTCCATTTTTTGATGTGTTAGTACACTTGTGCCTGATGTATCTTGACATTGGTATCCATATTGGATGGATGCTGTTTTGCTGGCTGTCGAAAAGGCTTTACGTGTTTTGGTGTGCTAGGCGATATTTTTGCCAAAACACTACTTTTTATTATTCAAATGAAAAAGACATAAAAGGACGACGTTTTGCCATTTAGGAGAGTAGCTACACCATACAAAAATTGGGTTCCAGAAATGCTTTAAAGATTGGAAGAGCGCTGGTATAATGATGTATGTGATGCGGAATATTCATTACACTCACGAATAATCAAAAAACACGAATAATTTAAATTATTAATATCTATTTCGTTTTAAAATCGAATTACATATACATTTCTTAAGCAGACTTTTATTTCAACATGGTTAATATTGCCAGGAAAATCTGTGATTTTGTTTTGCTTACAATAATCAATTAACGATTTTCTAATTTCGTTTTCAAATTTACTTAATAGCTATTATATCCTTATATTTGAATCCACATTGGTCAATATAGTCCAATAAGGTGCCAACAGTAGTCAGTATTATGTTGTGACTAATACGATAGCTAATTTCTACTTCACCTTGCATCACCATCCTCTTTCTGTTTTAGTTGAGATTGGAAATAATATCCGCATCAATTATATTAAATTTTCCATTAGCTTATAATTAATAAAGTAAAATTTTATTCCATGATCGAACGAGTATTATTAACATTTTTTGTACTAATATTGAGTTACTCCTAGTATCGCATTTAATCAAGTCGTCATCTTCTTTACAAAGTGTTTTAAGAATACCAATAGGGTAATGTCGGTTTATTAAAAAAATAATCACTTGATATTCATTGGATTGAATTAACGAATTGACATTAGGAGGTAAAGATTTTGCTTTCAAAATGATTTTATTTGGATGTCAAGGAGCATTATCTAATAACATTACTGCTTTCTTTGGCATTTTCCTAGCATTTATCTAATTTTTAGCTCTATTTACGTTTTGAACAAATCTTCCATGATCTTCTATTTGCCAGTGTCTCTTTCTGGCTATTAATCAACAGGAAGATTTATTATTTTTGTCCCACCTAATTTTATAACGAATATATTAGGAACCCCAAGTTTTTGATTTTTTTCTCGAATAACTCTTTTAATATAAATCCTACATGTCACAGACATTTTGTATTTGTCAAAAAACGTCTAAAGAATAAATATTAATATTATAAATAATCATTGTCCTTTATTGCCTACAATTACGAAAAAACAACAATATTCGCTGCTGTTGCCATGCGAGCCATGTTTTTTCTCGCTCGCATCCGGTACGATGTGCCGAGTGGGAGTGAAACGTGCGACTGACACATGCAGCGGGACATATTGATAATAATTACATCAATATCTTGACTTGGGATGCTTGGGTCTATTTTCCATTATAAATTAACTATTTTCAGAGCCGCCGTTATGGATCGGTAAATATACTTGGCTGTATAGCTTTTTCAATCACCAAAAGTATGTCCATGCTCTTCATGCGCTTTGATGTATTATAAATTCCCATTTTTCGAAACATACAATTTTTTTAATACATATATGAATTGAATTCATGCACAGATAATCCAAAAACCGGAAAATCGGGGTGTACTATATTTTAAAGGGGACAAATTAATAATGATGAATAAATAAAGATTTTTCAAGAAAAACTAATACTTTTTCAACCCTTATAATATTTAACACATGTACTTACATTTATTGCTCTGTCCCCATATTAAATAACTATGCTCGATTTTCAAATACTCTTAGGACCTAAAAATTAACAAAAGTAAAAAAATTAACCGTCTATTAAAAAAAACAAAAGCGCAATAACAAACGTCATGGCGGTTCTATTAATAGTTGCAAAGGCAATTTATTTAATCAATAATACCGAGGCACACAGTTTTCAAAACCATGGTTTATTGACAACCGGTTTACATACATCTGCTGAATAATGCCAGCATTTATAAATTGACCCTGGTCAAACCAAAAACTGAATACATAACTTCCAGTTAATTCGTAAATAAACGAAGCTTGAAAAAATCAATTCGACTACGCCAATATTCTTACATCATTCGTGAATTAACTATAATTGGAATCGTAAATATAATATTAGAATTTACTCACCATAAACATGAACGAGATAAAAATATATAAAAGGCTCATTAGTTTTATGTACATTGAGATAAAATGTGAATGTATAAAAAAATATATTGCGTGTGTTTTATGTGTATACATACTCGGTAGCACAATACTCTCAACGCACTGTATATGTCGAAAATATTACATTTTAAGTTTATTAATTAAACATCGAATCAAAACGAGGATGATGAATGAAAAAAATGCAATGAGAATATGTATATTTTTTTAATACTAATAATAATAATAATAATTAATATGCTGGTAAAGGAAAATCATCAAACAAATATATGTACATATAATTGGTATTAGACTTTTGTTGTGTCGAAATAAAAAATTATGTATCAAATTGTGGCTAAAAAGGCTATTTTCGTTGAAATTATAAACGCATTACTTGTTTAGTTAACTTTTAACCTGTCGAGTTGTGTATGTATGTGCATATATACATTTTGTTTCACTTACTTGGTGAATGGAGTTCTATGCGTATGATTATCCCTTTTTATAATGTTATATCACTTTCTTGTGGGTCAAACTTATCAAACGTTCACTTTGGTAAAACATACATGTATTGGCACACATTTACATCCAAAAGCACACACGTCCGCAGAGAAAGGAGTGGCCACAGCGATGAAAGTAACCACGGTCGAGCGCCGAATGCAGTCACAGCCGCTCGCTGGTCGACGGCCGCTCAGTCGAATGCAGCCGAACGGTCACGAGCGCGGCCGAACACACCCGGGCTAAAGCGACCTGCCGCCGTATACGTACGCGCACACACACATGCTTACGTCGACAACGTATAAATCATACGAATATGGAAGGAAGGCTTTGTGACCATTTCCTGACTTCCACAGTCAAATATGGTATACGTTTCCACTATAGCATCCAGGGTCGATCCATACCCTATCGCAGTTAAAGGCATAAATCGTTTATATTTTTTTTATCAAAATCAGTAGCGGTACAGTATTTCAACTATTTTTTTTACTCTTAATAATTCGATAAATTTATGATTTTATAATTCTTTAGATTTAAACAGGACTTTTTTGGTAACGTATCGCGGTGTGACGGCGTTCCTATACAAAATAAAAATAAATATGTGTATCGTAGCATTGGAGAATATGTTTTAAATTTCATTAAAATGTTATACTTAAATCCATTTTTACCTAATAAAAGAAATGAATTCTGGCAATTTTTTTTAAAAAAACCCTTGAAATAAATATAAGCAGGAGTTTAACTACGCCACTGTTAATCGATAGTTTATTTGACCATCAGCTTAATTTCAGGAAAGATAACAGTTTATTCACACACCATATAAGGTTTCAAATTTAAAGGTCATTTGATGAAAACCCACTATTGTATATTTACATAGAAAAATGGCTAAATATGCATACACAATAAGCTGGCTAACCTTTCGCATATATCCTTTCTTCAAAATTAAAATCAAAATGTATTTTTAAAAGAATGCTGTAACTCAATAGTTTTCACCTAGATTCACAAAATAAAAATCAAAATGACAATTTATAAAATGAATAATTCTAATATACAATACAAATAAGTAATAAAATTATCCTCTTAGCCCTTTAACAGCTAGAGAAATTTACACAATTATGTCATGTACGTGAATAAATTTGCAAATGCAAAATGTAGCTGAAACTTGTATTTACTTAAGTAACTTTAAGGTTTTAGATATTCCCATTCAGGGTCTTGCGGTTCCTTGGGGCAAAGAGGCGAGCGCCTCAGGCGGCACCGTAAGAGAGGCAACATTACCACAAAGAAAAAAAAATAGGAGGAAAGAGGCATTTTGAGGTTTTGTCTAAAACCGAGAAAATCCACCATCGGCCCTGTCCCTATTAATTTAAAAATACATTCTTATCCTTACAAATTTTACACAAAGCACTTGGTATTAGCGTGTGCGGTAAATTGTCAGTTGTCACACCGGTGTGACCATAGCTGTTAAAGAGTTTAAGGATGTATGATCACGGTATGAGTAAATAAAAAATTTTGGAGAATATTTCGCGTGTTAACAATAATAATTTTATTTATTTTAAATTGTGTATGAGTAAAAGTTCAAAGTCTCTTTTAAACTAGTTTCAATAAAATATAACATTGTATCTAAATCAAGATCATAATTCTGTTGTATTCGGAGTAATGATATTTATATTGAATTCGTGAAATCAAATAAACCGTTTAAATTTAAGTTGTAAACATTATTTACCATTATTTATTTGTGGTTTATATTTTTTAATCAATAGTCTTTGAAATTAATCCCCAGATCAATAATATAATGAGTGTATTTATTGCTATTAATTTATATTTCCTTATTTTTATTAATAATAAAAAAATAAAATCATATTTTTCATTATTTTATCTACTTAATGTTATAAATGTGTAAATAATTGAAAAAAAATATAAAAGGTGGGGATATTCATTATTTTTATAAAAAAAAATGTATTCAAATGAGAAATGTACATACAAATATATATAAATAAATAAATGCTTTATATATTTTAAAAATCATTAATATGGGTTTAAAATTATGATATTTTTATTTTATTTAAAGATTACAAGTTGAATACTAAATATAATATACTTTTTTTAATTTAATTCAATAAAAATATGCTAGTCTTTTTATATTTTTTATTTGTTGGTAAATTTCTAGAAAAATATGTATCTAAATTTTAATTTTATTTCGTATAAAACTCATTTGATTTTGACAGCCTGGTTGTATTTGCGAGAGCTGGCAACATCGGTGGCTGTCTGCCGCGAGCGTCCCGGCCGCTATGGACACCGAGGAAATGCAGATGGAATGGAGCTCCACCGAACTGGAAGACGGGGAACTTAGTGACCCGGGGCCTCCGCCCGAACACGTACGTTTCGAGACCTCTCATACCTGCGCTCTTTGTCCATTTACCTAAATGTCATGACACATAATTTGAATAATTATAAAAAATAATATCTTTTTCCTTATTAAAATGTTGTTACGACTGCACATTTTTCTCCAATAGATATTTTATAAAATTAGATAAACATATTTTAATTTATTAACAAATAAACAGAAAACGGAGCTCTTTTATTGAGCTGTGTTGTCGTAACCGAACAGTGTTAATATCTCTATTAGTCCCCAATCTTATGATTAATGAGTTTCATACGTTTTATACTTTAATTTAAAAATTTGCAAAAAATAATCATTATCTCATGAATGTGTGCGTGAATTCTTAGTGATACATAATTTTAATACATTCTCTGCTGAAAAAAATAAGTTATAATTGTAGTCATGCAGCCTTATACACAACATGTCTTTGCCACATTGCTAGTCAATGCGCCAGCTCTGTTGTTACAATCAACGGGTTAACCTGCAACGCAGACACATGTCAAGAACATATGATTGCAGTACAGTATCCTCCGATAGCGTTTCCTCTAAATCACTGCTTTTTTACAAAATTCTTTATCGACCAAAGAGCCTGGACCGTTTAATAAATACCATATTTTTTATTATCCGAGCCTTAAAATAAATCTTTAATATTTTGTATTTATAAAATGATTATTTTTCATTATAGAAATTTGCATTCGACAAAGATGGAAAGGGGGCTACTAAACAATCTGCATTTGATGAGAAAGATTTACAACTTATGGAAACTAGAGCAAATCGGTTCGGATTTAATAATAAATCAGGAAAGTTTGATGACGAATTGCATCAACTGTATAAGAGTTTATCTATAGACACTGAAGAAGCTATACGACACACCGAATTCGATACTGTGCATATTTATGGTACAGAAAAGATGACTACGAATGATATATTTGAATATTTCTTCACCCATACCCCTTTATTTCTTGAATGGATTGATGAAAATTCATGTAAGTAAATTAATTAGTTTATTTTAGGGGTGATAATATTGTATCATTGTAAATTTTTTTTTATTTCAGGTAATGTTGTATGGAAGGATAATATTTCAGCGGCTCGCGCTATGGTCTTCTACTCTGATTCAATCAGCTACGAAAATGATCCAAGTCAAGATTTGTGTATCCATTCTGATCATTGTATCGCTATGGATGCTATAAACGCTGAAAATATTCCCGTAACAATACCTCCCGGAAAGTGGAGAATTGGTGCTAAGCATTCAAAATCTGAATATATTTTCCTCCGATTTGGAAATAAAAGTGATAAGAAACTAACTGAAGATGAAAAATTAAAATTATATTCAAAAAAATATGATGAAAGCATAGGTAAAAATGATGTAAATAGCAAAATTTCCGAATCTTTGAAATCTAAAATAAAATCTGCTGACAGCATTATACTTAAAAAAGATGGCAAAAATAAAAACCCTTGGGGGGAACTTTGTAAATCGTGGGGAATTAATGATTCTCAGGAGAAAAATATTTCGTTGCCCCATGTTGAACCTCTCAATAGGCCCATGAAAAGTGTGAAAGAAAGGATCGGATTACCATTTTCTGCAGCGCTTAGTGACAGAATAAATCCAGCCGATACAGAATCATATACAGAACCGAAGTCGAGCAATTTAAAAATGAGATTAGGCAAAAGGGGACATGAACAAATATCCCAAGTCAGTTCCGGAAGTGAAAGTGATTCAGAGAGAAGTAGTGATGAAGATTGGAAATTAAAAAGTAAGGTACCTAGAATGCGAATGCATGCTGACGATGAGGAAGATAAAATGGCAAAGCAAAGATTTACTGATAAATCTCACTCATGGAAAGGAAGTTCAATAAATAAAATTACCGTGGAAATCGAAAATGAAACTTCACATTTTGAGGATGCTGATAGAAGTATAGAAAATATTACAACACAAAAGAAAAGTTATAATAAAGAATTTAAATCTAATATACACTCAAGATTAGGAGCCCGGCGAGAATCGTCAGATGATGATAGTGATTATTATGTTAAAAATAAGGGTAATGTGAAGAATTCCGTTGATCCTAAAAATAAAAAATATTCTAAAACCACAGTTTGGTCAAGATTAGATGTATCTAAGAAAAAGGCCACAGTAGAAACGGAATCTGATAGCGATTGTTCAGAAAAAGACTTAAGACGTACATTATCTTCATCAAAAAGTAAAAAAATAAATCCTACAAAAAGTAAACAAGATTTAAGAAAACGCCTAACCAAAAAGAAAGATCAGAAGAGTACTCTTAGAATTGAATTTGACAATGAACTCTATACAGATAGTAATTAATAATAATGGATTTTAACAATAATAAATCTAGAAATATATGAATTAATACATGTATTATTTTGATATGTATTATTCAAATAAATTTTAATTTGAACCAATTCGAATTTAATCATTTTAAACCTCAATATCTCCACATTTAATTGCTTGCCTTAACATTATATCTATACCTTGACGCTGAGACGATTTAATGTTTTTTTTAATTGATATACATAGATGAAATCGAACAGTACATAAGATTTAATACATATTACGACGTTTGATTAGTAAATATTTGAGAATTTTTGTTTTTCTTAAAAAATCTGTATTCATCAGTATTAATTTTGTTTCCTTCAAAGTAATTCAGAAAATTATACATTTTTCCAGTGTTTTTTTTTAATCAAAGCAGTTCTGGAACTCGGTTTTCGGTTTGGTGTAAAGCTTCCTCAACACATATTACTCCGGTCGACTATTAATTGTCATTTATACTACGCTTAGTTTAAATGTATCTAGCTTTGTCAAATTCAACATATTTACATGATTTTTTTTTTATTGGAGTATCAGTTACTCATGTATTTGATCAGATAAAGAATAATTTTAAATTTATTTATTACAAGGTGCATAAAAGACGTTTGCATTTATACTATTTTAATTACACTTTCTATTAAATTTATTGGAATTTAATAAAGGGGAGTATAATATATGTTCAAATACATAACATGACATATTCATGATAGTTCCCAAACAAAAATTCTCAAACCTTAATTTTATTATATAAAATAAATGAAAAAAAATCTACATCATCCCTTTCCCCAAAAAAAGCAACCCCTAAAAGTATAATAATTTAATTTTTTTTTTAAATTTTGATAAAACATTAAATGATAATAATTTAATTTTTTTTTTAATTTTTAAAAAATATAAAAGTAAAATGTTGCAAAAATGAACTAAATATAATAGATGCTAAAGAAGTAATGACAGGTTTTGTAAAATATTAGGATTTTGTAAATTTTGTTAAATTTTGCCAGGGTAATATGTGTTAAGAAAGAAAGAAGTCAAAGAGGGTTATATCCGGCGAATATGAATGCCAAAGGATCATTTTTTTTTCATATGAGTACAGAATAGTATAATATATAGAAACATAGTGATAGTATAATTTTTAATAATAACAGATAATGGCGATAGTAGTAATAATAATATAAATAGTAATTATAATAATAATAGTAGTGATAGTAATAAAAATAATTATAATTTAAAAGTGATGGGATGAAAGGATAGTGGGGTAAATGATCAAGTTGGATGATGATCATGTTCATGTGCGGGAAGCCTATAGCAGCGCAGACGCCAGCCTTTATAGAGCATTCGGGCTAAGGGCATTTAATGCCGCTAGGCCTCCTAGGAAAGAGTCAAATTGACACTCCTCCATTACGTGCTTGGTGGACTGAATTGCTCCGCACTTGCATGTTGGACTCTCTGCATACCCCTATTTGTAGAGGATTTCAGTTGTCCTGCCGTGACCTGTGGGCGGGCACGGTTTAGAGTTACCCACATTTTGCCCGGGAGATTGAATCCACTCGGCTCCATAGTGGGATCGGGGAATACGTTATTCGCTTCCACTCCACTCCCACTCCATTCTTCTATTCATTGCGATTTCATTATTGAATCATCTTCTCCGCGGGCTGTCCACGGCAGTGTTCTTGATTTTAACAGTAATGATGAAAGATTTGTGAGGTCTTCATGGATAGGTAGGTATGGTATTTGGGCGACGCGATTCCAGAGACGGTGAGAGCAGCGACTCCTGAGTTCTGGCGACTCAATGTGGGAGATTACGGGTAGCTACGGAACTGGTGTTGTCAATATTGTTTAGGTCCGTGTCAACCCCTTTTCGGTGCCGTCACCATACTGGAGCGCAATATTCTTCTACAATATAAGCCAGAGAATCATAACAAAGGATCATAACAATTATATATGCTAAAAATTCTTTCGATGTTTTCCATTTTTTTTAACCTAGCCTTACCTGGGAACCCAGGTTTTTGTCGAATAACTCTTTTAATATAAATCCTACATATCAAAAACCTTTTGTATTTATCTAAAAAAAGCCCAAAGAATAAATATTATAAATAATCATGGACTTGTTTTGTCCGCAATTGCAGAAAAAAATAAAAAAAAACAATGTTAGCTTCTGTACTGCACGGGTGCGATGTTTATTATCCCTCGCATGTGTGTGAAATGTATACTAGTACCACATGCCGCAAGAATTTGACAGTTGGTTCACTAGCGGCGTATCCTCAGTCTGCGTCGGAACATCACCAGGTGTGCATTGTCATTTACGTGTCATATTGATTAGTAGAAAAATTCAAAATATCAACCTAATTTTGAAGCATATCATGAATAACTATTTTTATTCTTAGAATAAACCATTCTTAAAAAAAAAGTCAAGATATTGATGAAGGTTTTATCAATATCTTGACTTATAATGCTTAGGGTCTATTTTTCATAGTAAAAGGACAAACTTCGGACGACACGGTTTGTTTTGAGACGCCGTGACGGCTCGCTTAAAAATAAAAAATAAATTGCCAAGCTGATGTGTATGAAATCTTATTGACAAAACTAATATTTGAAGTTCAATTATTTTTATGCATTAAGCCTATACATATATAATTTTCAACCCTCCTATAGTGAAGAGATAAGGACCACGCTATAGAAACTCGCTCTATAAAAGACTAGTTACCCAAATAAAATTGTGGGGTTAGATTTTTTTAATTGTATTGTTTTTGAAATCAATACATTAAACATTTTTCCTTGATACATTTCAAATGACTTTATTTTGTTGACAACGGAAGAGCATTGGCCTTTATTTCGCTCTGCAATGTATTACATATTTATGAAATGTGTAATTTGACATCACATTTCGTAAATATGTTTATAAAGTGAAAATTGACCATTTTGAAGAAAACGACACTTTAGAAGGAAGCACTATAGTAGGGACTGCAGCACATATACTATAAAAAAAACCTCTCTATAGCAGGGAGTGCTATAATAGGATTTACTTTACAGACTTTAACATATACCCAAAAAAAATATATTTTCATTGGTACTACACTTGAACCATAACCATCGTTAAAAACTAAATAACACCAATATTTTTTATAAATCATTTATTTGTATAAAATATATATTTATTAATATGCATTGAAATCTTATAGATTTTTTTATTTTTTCTTAAAGATTTACCATGTAAAAATAATAGAATGTAAATTTCATTATAAAATAAAACACATAGAGCGTAATTATAAGAATACATTTGTATATAGTTTCATATCGATTATGATCATAACAATGATATATTTATAAATTGTTATAACAATTTAATGGTTGAAATATAAACCCTCATGTCAACATTCGCTTACTATATAAATTAAGTATATATTTTTAATGTCTAAATTAATATCAATATAAAAAGAGTAATAATTACAATCTATATTCTTAGTAATGTGTATTAATTTAATATTGGTGTTCATGAGTAAAGAGATTATAAAGGTAGAATTATTACTGCCTTTTTTATCATAGTATCTCATATCTCAGTATAATTAAGATTGTAAACCTTCCTTTAAAGTTAACTACTTTTCAGTTTTGTCAAGCTTAATATAACGATCAAGCAAATTATCACCATCCGGATCCACTCGGGAGAGATCTTTAAATGCTTCATCATCAACGAAGCATATTTCGTGGTCATCTGGGTCCGCAAGTATAACAACTCTAACTGTTGCCTTCCCTGGAGTATCTAATGATGTTAGTGGGGTTAGAATTTTTTGTTTAGCTTCATTCACTTTAGATACAATAGATTCTTGTTTATCATGAGGACAAGCAAAAGCAATTCTGCCGTATGCAGCTGCATGATTGACAGGTTCACCTAAAACAAATTATGTATAATAATATTTTTTCTTGCTTGCATTTCATTACATTTTATTTAGATTTTATACATAGATTTTAAAAGAAAAAATGCATGATCAATTGTAAAAATGCATCATTTATTTATTAAACTATCTATATAGAATATTTGGAATTACTTAAATAATCAAACTTACCGATGTCTACGAGTTTTAATTTTGCTTGTTCGGGACTAAATCCAAAAACAGCTGAATTTTTCTCATTCTTAAAAATTGTAAGACCTAAAACTCCATTCCAATAGTCAATTGATCTTTGAATATTAGAACTGGCTAGTTTCACCTCCATAACAGGATCTAAAATTAAATATTTTTATACCAAAATTACTAAATTAAATATTAAACAATTTTAAATCTATGTACATTCATTTGAAAATATTTAATATTAATTAAAAATTATTTAGGGAAGAATGAATATTGTTAGGACTTTACGGTCGGTTCTCAATGATTAGGAGTACTGAGGTTGATTAAAAAACACGTTTTCAAAATATTTATATAGAAGTTTAAAATCCTTGCACGTTTATATGACATTATTTACTAAAATATATTTTAAAATGCAAGAGCATATGAACAAACTGATTGAAAAATTCATAAACTTTCGTATATTAACACATTGCCTTCGGGGAAAATCACGGTCAACCATGCATAGTCAATGTTTTTTGTGGCCACTATGACTATGTATATACTTTTTATTTTCGTAACTCTCTAAAATTCTTTAAGATTCCTTCAGAGTACACATGGGGTAATAGCACCCATACTAAGTATCACAGGTATAAATCATATATAAAATAAAAAAATCGTATTCACCAGAATTAATTGGTTGAGGCTCATCAATTAAATAAAATTTGAATCCTCCAGGAGCTTCGACAACCTTATAAATGCCATCTTTTTCAATAGGCCAGTTATTCTCTTCCGCCCTTTTGATAGCTTCGCGTGATTTTATTACAATTCCAAGGAAATCATTACCCTTGGCATAAGTGTTGACTCCGTAGTTATACGTTAATTCAATTACAAAGTGGGTATCTTCCGGACCATATCCAATCATCGTTTTACTCCATCTATTATCATATGGCCTAAAATATAAAATACAAATGTATTCACCTTCATAGTTACTGATTATGAAGGTTGTTCACTGAATATAAAATTACCCATTACACTGAGCTTCGCATCCTTCCTGAAATTCTTCATGACGAAGCACCTAATAAAAATAATTTTCATTAGATAAATTCAGAGACATTCCATAGTTACAATTCAAAATCTAGGCGCAAGATTGATTATATTTAAGAATAATGAACTTTATTACAAGTGATGTTTAGAAATTATTAAATGCTAAGAGTAGTGATTGTAAAAATAATACAAGTATTGAGAGATTAGGAAAGTGTTTCTTTTATTTGAGCAAATCTCAAATGCAATAGAAATAAAATTTAATGACTGTATAGAAAATAATAGATTTAACATGCCTGCATACCCAGCACACTGCGGTAAAAGTGTGCTGCGGCGGCACGACGGCCCAGCTTCAGCACAAAATGTAATGCGCGCCACGACATACCCGCTGCTACGATTTCTTATAAGAACGTCTACGCGGCCTCTCACTGACAGCGCTGAGCGGCCAACGAGTGTTGCCAACAATAAAAATATTGCAGTGTTCGAGTAAATTTTATTATTAATAAAAAAAATCGACGATAATTAAAAGATTTAAACACAATAAATAAAGAATGCTAAAAATATTACAAATGATTTTTATTAAAAAATCAACTCTCCTCTATTTCCGTCGAAAAGATCGTCACACATAAGCGGAAGGATAATGAATAACGTTAGTTATATATTTCACTAGATTTGCCGTTATCACTTCACCGTACCAAATCTGAAGCATCAATATTTCAATTTTGCACCACCGATTTTAAATTTGCATAAATAAATTAATGTTATTTTACCTTATGGAGTCAAATAGTTTTTTTTTATTAATAATTATATATTTTTTTTTTTTTTTTTGATAACGACCTTTTCTCCCTCCTTCCACGTTCGAATACTATTTCAGTGGTGCCATATTAAGGATTTGAGAAATTAGCCTTTATCAAAAGAGCGTAAATTTATTGAGTTTGATTTTGTGAAAAAATCCTAGAATTTTCATTTTAAACGACACAGTAGTAAGCTAGTAAATTTTGTCATTTTTTTGTTGTTCATGCGATGAAAAAATCAATACTTTTAAGATCGGATTTTTGTACAATTTTCATTTCTAGTCGACCTAATCTAAACCTAACATTCTTTATCTATCTTCTTTAGTCGTCCAGCATTATTCACCAAATAGGTAAGATTTTTAATTATTTCGTACAATATTTCTCTGAAACTATTTCTCAGAACAAGTTATCAGATTTTTAAATTCGTGAAAAGATTTTCAGGAGGATTTTATACACCTTTTATTTTTCTGTAACTAAAAAGTGTGTAATCTTTAGGATGACATATGGTGTTTTAAATATTACAAAATATTATAAATTGATGTTCGTATTCCATCTATTAATTTATTCAATTAAATTACTGCATACAACATAAAATATTACATTACACTATAAACTAATGATACAATTATGTAGATATTCTAGTTACATGAATTCGCATCATATGAAACGAATTTTGATTAAAACATTTACACATAAATAGTTAATTAATGCTATTACATATATTTATGTATGTATAAATCATGGCATAAAAATATATAAATGTATCAATTTTTTCGAATGTGGCTATTGCTGCGAGGCTGGGTGCAGCAATAGCCAATATCGCTAAAATTAAAATAAAAATATAGTATACTATAATAAATATTTATGCTTTTTTAACATACTTATATTTTTTGTTTTTTTAACTATAATAAAAACTTTTTTTATATTTAGTGATAAGATAAAATATTTTTTGACAGATGCCGATTTGACCAGACGTCATTTCAAATTTAACACGTGATGATGCATTCAGATTTTTCGTCAACTCGAATATAATATGTTTATATTCTAATACAATTTTATAAGTTTATAAATCAGATTACATCTTTAAAGTCAACATTTCGTAATTTTAGATACATATAAAGAGTTTGTCAAAAAATATATTGGTTCGTAACTGAAATTTATTTTCATATAATATAAATAAACATAATTATTCTTCAATGCAAGTTGATGTTCTTGTAAGTTTTTGTAATGATATTTAAACATTTTATTTTATATTATACCTTAACATAATCAATCAATTGAATAATAATCTAACGCAATTTATAAGAATATCAATGATAAATTGAATCAATAGATACTTTTTAAAATATATGATTAATTTGATATTATAGACGATTTAATTTTTATTATAAATTTAAATAAATATATGATTTTAATTTTTTGACGAAACATAATATGATAATCTTGCATAATAAGAGTTTTGTTCAAAATTTGTTATCCACCATTTTCAAATTGATATTGTTACTTTCCACTTACGCATATTCTAAATAGAATAATAAAATATGTTTAATTAAAAATATAAATATATATGTATATATTATAAAAATTGCATATAATAGATCAACGTGATTCAAAAGAAATAAAATCTAGCTGCCATAATCATCTGTTTTAAAGATTATGTATGATGTGTTTATACTTGATTAATAGTTTTATTTTGTGTGTATCAAAATTAATTTGTTCCTTAACTGTGTTATTTTTTATATATGTTTTCAATAAATAAAATTATTTTAATATATTATAAAACAGTTTACTAGGATAATCTTTTTTCATCTTTTTCAGCAAGTAGTTGTCGTTAGTTTCCTTAAGTGATGTTTCACTTGTCCTGTTTTTCCGTTTTCTCTTTTTCTGCCAACTCTTTCTCCCTTTTTTCATGCTGTTGTTGTAATTGTGCCGGTAGTGCTTTTAAGATAGCATGAACCTGAAATATTTAATTACTTATAAATATGTTTGGTTGATTTTATATAAATATACCAATATTATTATTGTAAAGGTTTTTTTTATTTCTGGACATGAAAAATCTGCCTGATCGTAAATATTAATACTAGACAGAAACGGGAAGCGATAAAAAGGAATACAAGGACAAAGTGATTTAAAATATGGAATGGAAAACTGTTTGATGTATTGATTTAGTTTAATTTACAAAATACAATTAAAAAAAACATAATCACAAATTTTGTATGGATGCCTAGTCTTCCATAGGAAGGGTTTTTATAGCGTATCTCGGTGCTATTATATGTGTGTATTAATTTTGAGCCAGTTATAATTACTACGACTAGATTGAAAAATGTAATCATACCTCTTCTGCGACTGCCATTAAAACAAATTCAAACTGCTGTTTCGTGGTAACCATTAGAGGGCGTTGGTCTCGTATATGTTCTAAAGTAGCTGCAATGTCAATTTCCTTGGCACCTTTGGCCATACGATTTAATACCATGTCAATCAAGCAATAAGTTCCTGTGCGACTTGCACCATCACTAAAATGACAAATTTACATTTAAATTAACATGTTAAAATGAATTTGCATTAGTTTATTTAAATGTCGCTTAAATAGTACCTGCAGTGAACCACAATAGGACAGGATCTTCCGCGATATGATTTATTAACCTTCCTGTAAACGAAATATTAGATGATTAATAGTTGCTTATAGATAATATCACATAGTCGATCTAATGAAATACCTTCTAAATTCCAGCAGAGCTTTTGTGGACGATGGAATTCCACGATCAGGCCAAGAAAGGAAGTGGAATTGTGTAACTGTTCGAGTTTCGCCTGTTTTCAGATTCTTCAAATAGAAACTACGAACCAAATAATCATCGCACCAAATATGTTCGCTGACGAGATGTACCTAAATATATAAAATGGTGATATGATAAAAAAAACCGAATCAAATCTAATTCGATTAAAACCATTACCTCATAAATGTGATAGAGATTAGATCCTTCTTCGGGCCAATAGCGATGGCACATTGCGAGACCGCCTTCGGTTAATCTCGTTAGCATGACCATCACGACAGACCCTTGTTCCCAAATCATTTGCCAAAAATCAGAAGCTGTCTGTGGTAGAGGACCCTGGGCTGCGATGTAAGCCGGATTTCGAGGATCATGATCCGTCTAAAAATATCGATGAAAATTAAATTACGGATTTATTCACGATTGATACTTAATTTATAGCATTATATGTGATTACTAACAATCGTAGAAGCATTTATGTAATCTGACGAATTGAGGTTGGTGACATCGTTGAGAACCAAGCGGGAATGATCATAGGGCAATGCACCAGGCTTTCGGTTTTTGTCAATATTTTCTGCTCTCTCAGCAGCCGTGGTGGCACAGGGTTCTGCCTCATAAGCACAAAGAGCTTGCCATTCTTGCTCAAGACGGTCCTTATTTTTGAGATGATCTTCCATATATGTCTAAAAATGAATTAACATTAGGAGTAGTATCAAATTGTACGACTGAAAATTATTAAAATATTCATTTACTAACCAAAACCATATGACCTGTTGATATATCCATGTTAGTAAGAGCTGGTTCTTCGCTCCTTTAAAAATATGTATATAATTAATCATTAAAAAAAAGCCCGGTATTTTATAATTATTATCAATGAGCTTACCAAGATGAGGTGCTTGATCTAGTGGAGGGTGAATTATTATCAGATTCTCTAGAAAGTGATGCAATGCGTTGTCCTGTGCCATCTTGTTTTTCACTGGCGGGTTTTTCAGCAACAGACGATGGAGCTTGCCATTTTCCTGCCATTCGAGCTCTACACATTTCCTGAATACAAAAAATAACATAAATATCGATAATAATTCGTTTATTTACATTATTATTTATTATTTATTATTTAAATGCCATTCTAGCTCGAAGCGGTTTTTTCCACCTGGGGGACACTACGCGATCTCCGCCGGACCTGCGCTTCTACTATCCACTCCCCAAGCACCAGCAGAGATGCGTCCAACTCAACCCTGAGGCCAGGATTGTGATGGTTGTCTTCCAGGTTAACTAGGCTCTGCAATGCGGGTCAGGTCGCCAGCCTTAAGCCCGGGAGCTGAGCTGTCAACACGCGGGTTGTAACAATAATAATCGGACGTGGGTAGGGGCGATTCGTATTTAATTTTTATCGTCTGATCGGATGCTACAGGCACCTCCGGTAGCACATCCGTCACTGAATCAGCCCGGAAAGCAACCTGGGCTCCTTATAGTTCCGTAGAATCTACGGAATCATGATTGTGCCCAATCGCAATCGCGATCACCTCCAATACCGACACGCGACAACACTCAACTCTTTAACTTAACATTAGTAAAATCTTTTACCTGGTAGTCAACGCTGGCTTCTGTATCTTCTGTCAATAGATGGGCAAGCTTACTTCTACTTCGGTAATAGAAATGGCCCACTATCAGCACAATTCCAGATAATACCATTGCAGCCAAGCCAGCTAGCACTAGCGCCAACTGCAGTGTGGCTCTTTCACCCAAATCCTGAAGACCCCATGCTGTACTACTATTCAATTGCAACACGGCTGGAAGCTTAGCCTAAGAATTTAAATAAATAAGTATATTTGTCAAAAATATGTATACAGTTCATGTAATAGGAGTACCAGAGAGAATCGTTTGTTGATCATTTTCGGGGATTAGTTGCGCTCTGATTGCTGCCCTTTCAAGTCATGTTATACCGGTGACTACATTTACCAAGAGTGAATTGTGATTTGTCAAATTCGAATTCAACAAACTCAATTTACAATGGATTAATTTTTACCAAGAATAATTTATTCTAAATTTGACGTTTTTTCATGTTTTGAACAAAAAAAGACTGCAATAATTGTCACTAAAAACAGTTGTGTACTGGGGGATTATTTGAATGTTTGCAGGTGTTAAAAATGATTAAAGAAATGTCGATCGGGAAACTTTGATATTATGATTGAAAAAATAACCCCAAGTGTGGAAGACCCAGTATAGTGGTCGATACCATACTGAGTGCCCAAATCGAAACTAATTCAAATCTATTGAAACCATTTTAAACAATCTCGAATACCCATAATTGTGTGTTTAAAAGACCCAACCGGCACGGATAGCTTAAAATAATCGGCAAGGTATCAAATCAGGGGAAAGGGATACCGCGTTAGCTAGTCTAAGAGTCTAAACGATGGAATAAATCCGTGTGAACATCTTATGAAAATGGAAACTGGTACACTCTTATTTAGTGGCGCGCCGACATTATCCGGCGCCTGTGTGCAACACATTAATTCCCCTTTCCCTATATTAGAGCCCCTATACTATTCTTTACAATAAAACAAATATTTTATGAAACAGAGTTAGGAAATTATTATCGAAATTTGTTCGATTTTTAAAAAGTTTACTGTAGCACCGAATAACGACGCACCTAATCTTCCGGTGACTGTGTGCGCCGCACAATTTGGCCATATGGACGGCACGTCCCTGCCTTTATTGGAAGGCCTAATAATTGAAGATGAAAAACTGTACGGTACTTTACTCCAACTGAGAGTGCAAAAATGTATAGCTACCGAAGAGGAAGTTAGTTAAACATCATAACAATAAAAATCTTTTGTCTGTATGGTGGTGAGGCATTAAAAAGTTCCCAGTTAGGTGGAAAACTACATATCTAACAGTGAAAATTATATTTAGGAATAATATGTAAAAATTACAAATTTTACAAGCATTCAGTTCTTTCATTTAACTTTCCGGTACTCCTAACATGATTAATACATTTAAAATTTTAGGTTATATTTAAATGAGCACACCTTATCTCCTACACCTGCGGTAGTCACTTCAACGCCTAATTGATTTTTCAATTCTGCTTTTATGCCATCTGTAAAACATTCGGTGAACAAAAATGCATTTATTATCATAGTATTTAATTTGCATAAATATGCGTAGCTTTCTAATTACAATATGCAGATTCAATGGGTCCATTCGTATTGTTATCTTATTACAAGAAAATATAAAAGATCGTTAAAAATAAATGCCGAGTATTTTATGAGTACTAGCAAACTTTTGGGGATTTATTTAACTCAAAGCCTTATAATCAAGTAAAAGAAATGTGAGCATTTACCGATTCTTCTAGCTACTTCTGACGCGTTTAACGATTTGCTATTTACCTCCACCCTAAATGTAACCTCATTTCGATCCACTCTATAAACAGACATAAAAACAATTACCAACGAAATTTTAACACTAACTTAATCACAATATATTCGATTTTTTTAATAATTTATAACTAAATTGCAATAATATGCAAAGAAGAGCGATTCAATCAATAATTTTATATGTAGACACGTATACATATTTTATTATGGTCGATCGATCAATAACTGAACTCTTGAATGTACGATTACATTGAAAACATTACTTAATGACACATCAAGCGTCTAGTTAGGACGAGTTACCACACAAAATAAATTATCGAACAGGCCTCGTTAGACTAAAATGCATGTATATAACTGATAGTAATAATTAATATATGCACGTATAAATTCGTAATAAATTCTTTTTATTTTTTTTTAATAATTAAAATGATAAATCAGATCGCATTCTGTTATTTTTTCGCAATTAAAAATAAAATTTTACCTAGGATAGCTAAATGCCGAGGGCTCCAAGTGTAACAGATCGCTAATAGCACGTACGACCTTTTCTCCCTCCTTCCACGTTCGAATACTATTTCAGTGGTGCCATATTAAAACAGTCATAAGAAACGCGTTCTCTTTTTAATATATGCATATACACATGATAACAGAATTACTTAGCAAATTCAATACCTGTCTTTAAAACCGACATATGCAAACGAACTATCCACGTCGTAGTGACCGTGGCTTTTGTCCGCGGGCGAATCTTCCTGCTCTTCTTGCAACTCTTTTTTCACGTTTAAAGGGGACAATTCCACGACTGCTTCTAAAAGAAAGAAAACTTCGTGTTCTACTGAATGTCAAAGTTTAATAGACGATTCAAAATTAATTGTACGGTGCATAGCATGCATGTGCATATAGGCGTATCCTAGGATAAAACGTAAAGTGACACATATACGACACACAATAATTAATAAACATTATCAGAACGTACATACATATATAATATTTACATAAAATACCAAATGTCATTTTGCATTCGAGTGCTCGTGAAATATACATTTCAGATTATTTCGATAACTATGAATAAGATTTTACAAACACAGTGGTAGGATTATTAAGGCTTTGAGTTAAACGATTGGGTTTAAACCTACATATATTCGGTAAATAAAATAAAATATAATTGTATTAAAACATATTTATTCCAAACTTTTTGTTAAAAACTACTCGATAAGATTTTCACCTATGAACGAAACCATTTATTAAATTGTCAATATTTAAATACTGAAAAATATTTCATTATCAGGTAACAAAATAATATCAAACGTATATCTAGAAGAGAATTTTTAATAAAATAAATAATATTAATAATTAATTGTATTGTATATATTTTTACAATCGTGTTAGAGCAAAAAAAAAACTAATAAAACTAGTATATATTTAGACATGAAAAGGTTTCCTTCCTCTGTTTTAGAGTTTTATTTTATTATATATATTATAATGTTTTTTGTGGTAGATTGAAATGTGAATTAATACAAATTGAGCTGTGCGTTACATAAACAAATACAAGAATAATTTATATAAAAATTAAATTAAATTAAAAAGCAATTATGTGTGGGGTGACATAAGTTCCTAAATCTAATGTGGACTGTTTTTTCCCTAAATAATTAGAGTTACTATAGTTTTATATAGATTGATAGTTTAAGCCGAATCTGTGAAAATTATTCAAACCTGATTGTTGAGTATGATTGTTGTCAGAATCTTGGTTAAAATGATGATTTTTAACATCGAATGGAGGGCCTGGTTTTTTGACATCGAGTCTCTCTCGACGGCGGAATCCCCATTCATAATCAGCTAGCAAAGCTCCTAATTCTGGCGTTATTAATCTCGACTGTATATTTTCTGGTTCATCTGTAACATTAACAATTACAGCATTTAGTAAATAACGAATAATGTTAATGAATAAATAATAAATAGGTCGTTGTATTTTTATAATATATGGTCAATCCTCCTATATGGCCGAGATTGGGATCACGCTATAGAAACCCCCCCTATAGAAAACTAGGGGCATACAAAATTTATTATTAGGTTTTATTTTAATTGCATTTGGTAAATTGAGCAAAATCATTACATTAAACGTTTTTCCATTCATATATTTTAAATGTCCTTGTTCTATTTTTAGTTTGTTCACGCGCGCGTGTTATATTATATTTTGATGTCAACCAAAGGGCATTACCTTTTATTTCGCGCAGCAATGTATTATATATTGACCAAGTGTGTTATTTGACCTTGAAAATTTAGCAGTATCAGCAGGCGCCGTAGAAAACGGCGCCCTAAAAGAAGCACCTATAGGAGGAAGCGCTATACTTAACTGTACAACTTGTGAAGTATGTTTTTTTAATTATCAATATATGTAACTGAGGAAATTACTTACTCGTAGGTAAAGATTCACCGACGTGAACTAATCCGCCTTCCGTATAAACGCCAGGTTTGGAATGTTTAATTTCATTCGATGATTTCCAAGTATTTAATAATTGAGCTAATAGGGCATCATTTCTCTCTTGGTCGTCCTCCATCTTATTGTTGAATTTTAATTTCATATTTTTATACGGAGGTAGTTCTAAGCAATAAAAAAATCATTAAGCAATTTTACACAAATTTACCACATAGAAAACAATTAATGGTTGAATACTTATTCACCATTTTTATTTATTGCATTTTCATAAATTATATCAATATCCCTTGATGCATCGTATCTTCCATCGTGTTCGCCGCTTCCACTTTCTTCTTTATAATGATCCTTATCGTCATCGTCTATATAAACGCGAGGTTCTAATATATCATCCTCGTCATTGCCATCCTTGATATTGACGACTCCATCTCGACTTTCATATCCTTGACGAAATCTCTCAGGTGTATTATAATGTTGATTGAATTGGTCCGGTCTAAAGCGATTTTTAGTCAAAAATTCACTAGTCGAAACATAATATGGATTGACAAGTTGTTTATAGCGAATCATTTCGGCTAAAACAATTCTAATTTGGTCTAAATCCAAATTTTTCAACCACGAATTACTCGGATGCAGAGAATCATCCATCGATTCGTCATATTGTGGAAGCAAGGCCAATAGTTGCTCTTCATTCTCTGGCTGTAAAAGGTATAGTATCTCTTCCAACGTCAGCGGTAAATTGAAAAAGTAATCGAGATTAATTTCATCATTATAATTCAATATTGGCATTCCAATGTCTTTGGAATCCGATTCGTGATTCAAATTTCCGATATTATCGTCGCGTGTTTCGTATCCATCGCGAAAGTTTCCAGGTGTATTGTAGACTTTGGAAAACACTTCATATTCTTCGTTGGATGGCATCGGTAGATGCGGAGAAGATCGCCTGCTTAAGCGTCGATAAGACTTTTTGACATGTTGAGGCCATTGCGTTTCATATTCAGGTTGATTATCCATATTTTCGAGATCCACTGAAATAATAAATAATTATCATAAGAAAGAATCCTTAAATTCGATCAAAATAAAATTTGAAATACGTACATTGAGAATCAGGTAGTACGGAATATTGCGAAAAATCATCCTTTTCATTTGGTGGAAAATATATTTCATCGGCGAAGTTTGATGGCTCTATATCAGAGTTAGGAGTAAATCGCACAATAGCCACGGACCTAGGATCGACCTGGGGTAATACGACGTAAATATGTATTATATACGTTTAAATAAATTGAATAAAAAATGCATTTTTATTCGTGATAAAATACCTGGTCATCTGCTTCAAATGCTCCTAATGCCGCCGTTAAGTCTTGATCTATCAGATGATCGCATACCTTTTGATCATAGTGCAATCTGAAAATATAAATTTGCATTAAACAAGAATAAATCAATGTATGTTAAGCATAATTATCATGACGTACTTATTTTTCGTAGCATAAAGCATGGCCTGTAAAATGCACTGAGTGTAAGAGTGACTCCAGCGGTATCCCAAGAGCAAAAGCCGCTGAAGTTCATACTCGAAGGCCCGGAGTTCTGCTGTAGTCAGTTCGTGCCTACAATGGGATCGAAGTTATCATCACATTAGTTTAAAAATCACATAAATATTCCATGTTCAATTATAAAATATAGGTGTTAAACCCTCTCTTAATGTATATTATTAATTTATTTTAAATATATTATTAATAGTTACAATAATACTATTATTAAACATAATAGTTAATGTATTGAGAGAAGTACAGTAGATTCCACTTAATTGGGAAGCCGATTTGTGCCAAATCCCGAGGAACAGAAACCGAATAAAATAACTAATAGTAATATACTTCGGTTACCTGGGTTACGATTTCGTTTAATAAATAAATAACAATAAATTTAAATTAAAAATATGTAATTTAACCTTGTTAAAAAAATATTTTGGAATCATAAAAATGCTTTATAATTTTGACAGATGATTGCAACAAAATGTATCACCGGATTACCTAGCTTACGGATCACCCAGCTTACGCACTGATTCTGTGCTGATTAGGAAATTCAATCACGGTATCCCGAACAATTTATTTACCAAAATTAAATCCATATTAAATGACGAAACATTTGATGTTTCGACATTACTTCAGACATATTATTCGGAATAGGGTTTTAATTGTTATTTTTTATTTTAATTCTACTTGTATTTATTTTATTTTCTTAATAAAAGAAATAAAATTTGATATTAACTATCGAATAAAACGCCAATTCCCATTGCCCAGAACTAGTTACGAGATCCTGTGAATAGCAGTTTTGATCCGGAAAACCCGGTATCAAAGTCATGATTATGTACAATTGAATTTTACAAAAACAAAACACTACAATTGATGAATTCCTCTAGAAATATTTTTAGTTATAAATGTAGTATGTACATTATTTTATATATATTTTTTGAGTTACTGTTATTATAGTTTGTTCAAGATTTTTTTGTTCTATTTTTATTCTATTTTTCATATTTACAAGTATCTATTATGCTTTATAATTACATAAAATACAAATTATTTTTTCAATTTTAACCTAAACTTTGCCTGTTTGGGCTAGCCGCTTAATTGGGACAAATTGTTAGGCACGAAGTGTTCCAATTAAGCGAAAGCTATTGTACTAAGATATGTAGATTCATAATAACTTGCCTGGCTAAGTCTTCTTCTTCTACATTTCCATATACTTGAAGACATTTTCCAAATGCATAGTCTGAAATTTTATTAAAAACAATATATTAACTTAAAACATTTTTTTTGCCTTTGTATAAAATTGCATATAAAAATAAAAATGCAAACCAACCATCGTAACACCACTCCACTTTCTCGGTGCATAAAGTATCGCTGAATAAACAACCTGCAACGTGAGAAAATAAATAAAATATTTATAATATCACACATATACAGTGTAACTTTCGTATCAAGCCATGAACTTTAATCGATACTTCTATTTTTATATGTATGTGTTATAAATAGCAAAAAAGTTTTTCTTCATGGAGATATGTTTAATTACTACCGAAATTCAGTTATTATAGGATACATACACAGAATTGCCATATGTATATTTTAATGAATACCTAGTATTGGACACGCCTAACATTGAAATCAAACCATAATAGAAAAACAAAATAATCAAAAATGTACTTGTTCAGATAAAAAAATATTTGTAGATCTATGTTAAATGTAGATAAATAATCATTATTGTTGTTACATAAAATACGATTATTTTCATACATAAAAATCTATTTGAAAAGTCATTCCACGTTTTTGTGGTCATAAGTATTTATGTATCTCGTAATTTTTTTTTGCATTTTTTTAAAGGAAATATTTAAATGTGTGATATGTCAAATTAAGTTAATTCTAAATATACTCCGATAGAGACTGTTTATTTATTCATTGTGAAAATACTGATCGTGGGATAGATCAAACGGATCGACCTAAGGTACATAGCACCATGACAATCGTATCGACGAAATAATATGTTGTACGGTGGATATCAATTAATCGGGACAACAAAAAAAAACAGAAAATAAATATAGTAACTTAAAGTAATTAACTTCGATTAAACGGAAACCATGCGGGTTAATAGGATCAGTAAATTAGAATTTTGACAAAATGTAAAGTGGCGACCAAATGATGCCATACTTCCATAACTGCCAAATTTTCTAGTAGAAAAGCGTGAAACTCATGTTTATGACTGGATTCCGTTTTTATATATAATTCTATAAGGAAATGTTAATTTGATTAAAGTTGAACATCATTATGGCGTTAACCACTTCCAGGGATTCTGCCTTCATCGCACCAATGTTGGAAAAACGTCATATTTTTTTTTATCTTTTGGAATAGTAAATATACCGCGTAATTTTTGTAAAAAAATCGTTCCACATTTTTAATTTTCTCATGTGAAAATATATGAAATCTTTTCCACAGTAAAAAATAAAATTAGTATCCAATGTGGTTACCGATGCCAAGATACGTCAGAAACAAGCGTACCAACACAACAAATAAATTGCAACAATTGAAAAAAAATATGAATTTTTTAATCGAAACTCGAACCTTATGCCAATACTATTTTTAAAAAATCTTCTAAATTTTATCGCTGTAGAAACTGAGCACCCCCTCAGTGTTGACTTTGTACAATTTCAATCTAACAAAAACTACAATATGGACTCTATACTCAACGAATTCCTTGGAAAAATAAACTTATTTATTTATTTGACTACGATGAATGGATGACATAACAGAAAATCTAAAGCGGTACTCGTCCATATAAAGATTCGATAAAGATTCTAAAGATGCAAGGGGAATGAGTCTCTCACACTAATATTCCCCCCCAGTATCAATTCCCTGAATTTAGTTTCATGCTTAATTCCTTAGTTTAAGGCTAGACCTTCTAATAGTTGACTCCTAATTTTATATTCCTCATCTAAATCTAAACATGACAATTTGAGATCTTCTCAGATTAATCCCAACGATTTCATAATTTCTTAGATTAGGGTTACGGTTATTAAGTTAGGTTTAGTTATTATATTTTCTTTGTTTAATAATTTATATTTAGTAATAGTAATATTGATTGAAGTAATTGATATATTTATAAGCAGGGGTGGCTCTTCCATATATATAGTACGAAGCTGCAGCACCCCCTAGCAAATTAAGAAAAAATATATATTATGTATATGAATAAATTCAATTTATATTTAGTGTTTTCCGCATTAAGCGGCATCGACTATACATATTTTCAAACACGTTAATATTAATTTATTAAAATAATGAACTTTTCGGGTTTCGTCGAAGAAAATGTTATTTATTATTATTGTCACGATAAGTTCAGCTAAAAATTAAATTCGCTGAAGTTGTAGAAATACAGAGGCGAAACAATAAAAACCCAAAAAGAAACTTAATTATATTTCTTATGAAATGTGATATTTTTGATTTTCATATACATACAAACGTATAAAATAAAGACGTAGATAGAAACAAGATATAGAAATAAAGACGAAAGTCATATTTATAGCAAAACCTTTTTCAATTGCGAATGTTAATGTATGGTAGTAAATTCAGACATATATAAACATGTCGAGAAATATAATGTGTATGCCAAAATAGAATGAATCCTTCGATCGAGGCAGAAGAAGGTGCGGGAGTGGGCGGCGGGGGCGCCCCCGCGCGGGCCGCGTGGGCGGCTGTGACGCAGGCGGCGCCCCCGCACCGGCGTCTCCTCCTGATAAATCGTTAATGCGCGCCCTGCCATTGTCATGTACTCCGACATCGCCTTGGCCGCAGCCGTTGAGGCTGTGTCTGTGGACATCAGCTCTGCTGACCAGTAGTCCCAACCTTGAAGCCATAGTTTCGCTCACACCCAGCGACGTTGGATATGCAGAGCACGAGGGTCCAGCCGGGCATGGGGCCCCATATAAATCTCAATAAATAAAATAAAAGAGTGTGGTAATGGGCATAGTCCAAATAAGCAGCATGATAAAAATAATAAGCTATATTATAATATATATTGTTTTTCAGCAAGCACCATTGGAGAATTTCATTTGTATTCTGGGTCGAGCAACCCGAGAATTCTTGACCGTTATGGCATCCAAAGAAATAACCCTAGACCGCACATTTTCCAATTTAAAATACATAATATATTGAAACGAATATTAACTGAAATTATTATTTTTATTTTAAGAACTGATTCAAATCAGTTAAATATATTTTATTTGAGGCACACATACGGAAGATATAAGCCCGATTATCTTTTTGCACGGGGAATACGTTCCAAAAACTACCGTGCAAAAATAACAAGGTTCTGTTTGGGTTAAAATTCACTCAAAATATGAAGCTTTTAAACTCAAATCAAAAAAATATCGCTAGATATAAAATGTAAAAATTTCTTGTATAAAATGATCACTTTGTTAGTTTGTTTTGAGGGTTTTGAATACAAATTCTGTTATCATTCGCTGTGATTTCAGTTTTTTCACTCCCTTCTATTATTTTCGAAAATGTGTATTTGTAGAAAAAATAATTACATATTTTTTCGGCTAATTCAAGGTCTATTATTGAAATTGCATTTACTGAAACTACCCATAATCAATACTATACACAAGACTAACATGGAATCATTTATTAAATGTCATGACTTGTAGGCAACATACAATATATTATGATAATGTGACCGCGTAACCGCGACTGAGTTAAGTGAGTACTCGGATAGGTTAACCCTCCGCGCGAAATCTATGAATTCTGTGAATCCTTTATTACACTGGCTAGAGAGGAATGTGAGTGTGAGAGACTCATTACCACACCCCCATATCTTTAGAATATATATTGAACATTTATATGGGCGAGTGATGCTTTGGAATTTTTCTGTTATGCCATTCTTTCATCCATTGTCCAATAAAATAAATAAATTTGTATTCTCTGAAACAATCTCAGTTTTTCTGCCAATTATGTGTACTAATGTGATGAAATACCAGAATATCCACAGGCCCATATTCTGGTATTCCATCAGTGGGGAGACAGGAGGAGCAGCTGCCCCGGGCTTTGCAATATTCAGGGCTTCTAAATTTAGAATCTTTGCGATCTGATCTGAATGAAATCGATTTATGAAGTATTACTTAAGGAAATTATTGACATGGGATTTGTAAACATATTTTCCAATATAGTGATTGCGTATCGATATTTTGTAACCTTTGCCCGTGAGTGTTGCAGAGGGTAAGAGTTCATTTAGTGTTCTGTAAAGAATTAAAATTATCTACAGTTGACAATGTGTCAAGGATGGTTAAATGGACTAGCAGCACTCAACACTAATTACCAGATGGCGCCTATTTTAGACTATTCTAAAATAATCAGTGAATTTTAATGTTAAAGCGCGCAAAGCTTCTGTACAATAATTAAATATAATAATCCAAAAAATATTAAATACCATTGACTTTTTTTCTTGCCCACAGTTTTATTTTAAATAAATATTAGATGCCGCATTTGTCACATTTTTTCTAAAGGCCCTGATGATCCAATTGTATTTGTGGATGCAACATTCTGGCTAAAGTTATCTCCAGTATGCTTTCAGTATGATTTTTATTTTTCAAAATATGAGTATAAAACAAGGTTTATTTTTCTCAACTGTGCTAACTCGAATCCGTGCAAAAAGAGAAATATTCCAATATGGAAGAAATATAAAAGACGAATAAGTAAACTATCCAAAGAATCCAAATGTAAAAATGATTGAATATCGATATGATTTTAATGATTCAAAAAAATGTTATTACAATTAATGTTTTTATAATTAAATGTGAATTGATAAAACTTAAATATTTTCTTTTTAAATCTTCATTTTAAATATTTAATTCATTTTTATAATTTAACATTATATTCAAACTTTTAAATCCTTCTAATAGTTGACTCCATTATCAACCAACCACCTCCTATTTTTCAATTCCTCTACCAAATATAAATTAAACAATGTCAAACCTCTCCCAATATAATCCAGATTGATTTCATAAAATTCGCCTTTAAAGATTTAATCCATATAACCTTTTTCTCGGTAAAAATATAAAGAATACAAATAAATCAAATAAAAAACGATATATGAACTGCTACCTTTTAACGCTTAACTTAATATTTTTTAAACTAAATTCAGACTCCCTATACACCGAATACCATTGAAAAATATCTCAAAAAAGATTTATCAAATTTCATAAATAAATATACTTTCATGAAACGTATATTAAGTACATATTAAAAGTAATGATGTAATTATTAAAAAAAATCTTAAGATTACATTCTTTTCGAAATGCAGAATATATTCCATCTAAGTATCGAAAGAAAGTTTTTTTAATTTAAAGTCTAATTATGTTGATCCCTCTATCAGTGTTCTACGAACTTTCATTAAGTCTTATGTCTATGAAAGCCATTACCTCTATGGCGTCGATATATTTTACTGAGCTTATTTTTCTGTAGAATTTTTATTTGCTACTGTATTAAATCAGTGTATTATCTTTTTAATAAAATTGTAAAAAAATAATCAATGCACAGTAACATTTAATATTTAACATGAAATAAAAATAAATAATTTCAGCTATTGAAAATCCAATCAATAGAATTAAAAAATGATTAAAATATTATTTAAAAATAAATAAAGTATTATAGAGACAGTGAGTGTAATATAAAAAAAATACTTGGTAATGTAAATGCATACCATTATATATAAATATATAATTCGTAATAGGCTTACGGGTAAGCACAAGTCTCTTTAAAGCTGTTATGTATATACTTACATATCGCATTACGTATATACATTTATACATTCTATGATAAATATATACTTTTAAATAAAATATATTTTAGACTACGATAATTAACTCTTTGATTAGCATTGCAGATTCCATCATGAATAATTTATGATAGAATAATTGAAGGACACTTACCGACATTGCCGTCTGCTTCTACTGGGAGGAGGATGGAACCACAGCAACCCAGCAGCAGCAGCAGCAGCAGTAGCCGCATGCCGCCTGAAAATGTAAAAAATACATTATACTAATCATAAATAAAATGTCATTTTTAATATGTACATAGTTAAGTCATTCCTTAGCATAGTCCGATATAAAGAAAATTCTACACACCGTAATTGCATATCAGCCCTAAACCATAATATGAAATGCTACCTATGCCTAATGCCACTTTGAGTGCATCATAAGCGTTTTTCCTTAACTATTTTTTAAATAATACAATGCAAAAGAAATCACGAATGTCAATTGTCACAAAACAATTGCTCAACGTATTATATTTTAAAATTTTCCGGTATTTAGCTGTTGACGTATGTCGTGAATACATCCATTAATTTTCTTCTAAATTATTCTAGATAATAAACGCGTTGATATAATTGGAGTTTTCAATCATTTAATTTATGTGCGTGAAAGAAAATTAATCCATTATATTGTTGTACTATGTATGTATGTGTGGTATTATTATTATTTACAATACCAAGCCCATGTTTCAGAATAAAATGGTTCACCGCCATAAAAATGATTGCGAGTGATGTCAAATTTATTAATTATTTTTGTTATCAAATGTATGTAAGCCACATATTGCACAACTAAAACATGTTCGACATTGAATTTTATTTAAAACGGTTATTTAAAAATGTTTCTAATTCATTAAAACCACACTACCCATAATCTGTATTGATAAAGTAAGAATCGGATTTAGCTAATTGAAATTAGACGCATTTTCAATGCCGAGAAGAGTTGGATACTTGTTGCGTTACTATGAACACGCCTCTTAGAGATATTGATCCATTTATCGCAGCCAGTTATTTATAATCAATTTATTTATAAATTTATTTAATGCATGTTAAGTAAGAATCGAGTATTTTGATTTCTATTTGAAATGATTATTTATTGTGAATAATTATATTTATTTCAAAGTTTATAAATATGTGCCTATATTGTTGTTAAAGTATGCTATGCATCATATTGTTATAGTTTTACTTGGTTTTGTCTAGTAAAATCTGCAAATTTTGTCGCAATACTAATACGCAAAAGCCCTAATCTACGATATGGTATTAGCGGTTGTATCAAATGTTCGACAATATATATCGCAATAAATTAGTGACGACATTGTTTATCGAAGCACTCGAACATATCAATGGTAAACGTGCGTTAATCGGGAGAAACATGGGAACATATGTCACGAAATGTTGTGACCTTTAGATAACAGGTGCCCTGCGCAAAGAGGGCGGGCGCGCAAAAACGCACCTGTCGCCGACCCTCACCTTCCACGGGACCTCCCCGGGTGGACTTAACGCATAGTTTGCAGTTGGCCAGCAACAGTCTGGCAATGTTTGGTGCAACAGCCGGGTCGACCACCAATCCAGACGGTCTACTCCCCAGCTGTTCGGGAGGCGACTGAGCCAGCCCGATTCTAGGACTTGCGCGTTCAACATCCATCGATTTTTCCACCTCCATTTTTCTCCATAGTGTCCTAGCCTTTCGCATATTGTATTCTAATTTAGCGATGATAGAATATCGAGCAGATATCATATGATAATCATTCTAAACCTAAAATAATGATTCTTCAATTTTTAATTAGTCGAATACCATGTTTTATGAAAAGAAATCTTCAACATACTTCAATAAATCGGAAACCATGCAAACAATTCAGCGCTAGTGATAGATATTAAAAAACTCATGATTCATTTAAAAATAATACAGATTCATTATACAAGGTTTGATGAAAAAATAATTGGATTTTTTGAATTTCGCGGGTTAATAAGCCCAATTGTCACATTTTTTGGGTTGGTACGCTGTCACTGCCGTATTTTGTCATCGGTAGCTATATTGAATGCTTAATTTATTATTCGCCGTCCCAAAGGTTTCACTTGTTATGGTGTGTTAAGCGATATTTTACTTTTGGAAAAAATATAAAATGTAGAGATATTTTTCCAAAAAATTACAATGCCACGTAAATATGCCCCAGAAGTGTTTTGAAAATCGGAAAAAGGGACTCAATTAATATTGATGAATAAAGATTTTTTCAACCCTTTTGAATAGCACGGGGGGAAATTTGAGGTCCATAAAAATACTGTAGAAATATTATCCTAATCATTTACTAGTCATGAGACACTCACTCGGCAAGCGTTTAGGCCTTACCAGACTCTTGAATGCTTGGTGATACCAAGTCTAGGTCTCACAACAGCGTGAGGTCTTCTACGTCCATACGGTGGTGGCCCAAAATGTCTTGGTATGCGGTTTTTTGTAAAGAGGTTTCCTTCTCTTGGCCATTGCTGGTATTGGACGCGGATTTTTCTACCACTGTTGGTATCGGATTTTACTCTTCCAAGTAGATGGTATGTCTCGGTATTCGCCCTCACGTTTATAGGTGTTCTGGCGTGACGACTCGCAGCTAACATTAATTTTGTTGCGCAATGGCAATTCTTTCGTCATCGGAAAGTCCTTTCTAATTACGTAGCACATTAAGGCAAAAGGATGAAAGGCATCATGGCCCCCGCCATTTAGAGGTGGGGTTTCTGCGCCCTCGGCATCAAAGGGTCATTCGGACGTGAGGACCGATGCTCTCAAAAATTCTCCGGTAAATGATTATGTTGACATTTTTAATGGTATTCGTTGATCTCTTATGTGAAATTTTATAATTACACATAACAGTGCAATTAACCTAGCCGTGCCGAAGGGGTTTTTTGACTATTTGGAACATCGTCGAGTTCGTACCCGTTATATTGATTAATAAAAAAATCCAAAATACTGACCAAATTATGAAGCATATTATGAACAACTACTTTTATTCTTTTTGGAAAAATCCATTTTTGAAACAAATGTCATAGTATTGTCGAAGAATTTATCAGTCAATAAATTCTTGAAATGTTTGGGATCTATTTTCATACAAAATAGGCCAGAGCCGTTGGTTTCGAGCCGCCGTGACGGATCGGTTAATGACGATACTTGATCTAATATATTTTCTTTACATACTTTTTTATATTCTATACTATGTATTTATATACATTATTATTTTTACTATGTCGGGTGAAAAATTAAAAACATTTAGGTTACAAATATATTTTTATTTACAGGCATGAAAAATTGCATTAAAAGAAAAAATATACAACATACGTGATAATATAATCGGGTAAAACATACACGTAAACTATTCAACATGAAAAAGATAATCACTATTTTGATAACGCATACCTGGTCTTTGGTCAATCAATATCTAGTATGTATTTCAGTGAATTATATGTATACATGCTGAAATTAGGGCTTAAATATGTTAGTAATATATGCTATTTATGTTTAAAAATTACTACAAATGCGCACGAAAATTGGATATGTAGATTTTATTTAACTCGAAGTTTAAACGATGATGTCTAGATTTTTTATTCAAAAAATACATATTTTTAAAATAAGTAGTATTTTTTCATGAAAAAAGCCGAGACTTTAAGTATGTACCATTAAATAATGGTTGAGGCTAAAAGGGTCTAAAGTCTATTTATCTAAATAGCTCGTTAAAAGCTTATTTTAGTAATTGTGCGTGAGATATTAATTTTACATACAAAATATATACCATATTATGATTTAGATGTTTTAAAGAAATATTAAAGATGTACAATTGTAACTGTAAATATTTCAAAATAACGAGTCTAATCATTATATTAGATTGAGCAATGAGACACCGGTTTTTACTAAAAATCAAAAAAATCCCAGTTTAACATATGTATTCAAAACTATGTTTTTTAATTAGGACGTGGTTATTTCATTCTTATCTCTCATATTTTTTATGAATGAAAACGATTAAAACAAATTATTTGTCATGGAAGAAGAGATTAACAATATGATTATACTAACTTGAATGAAATCTGAATGAAACAATGAAGATAAAAAAATGACAAAACGAATAAAATAATTTAATTCTAATTTTGTATGTATAAGGCAATTAAATACATATGTATAAATGTATCTACGTATATGCAAATTATCAGTCTTTGAAATATGGGTGAAATATTCTCTAAGATTGAATACTATATGGTGAGTTAAATATATGTTTACAATATTTAATTAAATTTTAATAATACGTACTCAATTCAACCATCTCAAAAATAATGTCATTCATTATATATTATTTTTTTTATGTCTGGTCTATAATGAAATCCATATACTTCATACATATTAAAATAGAGAGCATTTTATGTCAAAAACTAGAATACAGCAATATAATGAGATTCAAAAAGTTATAAAAATGAGATTCATAAATGATTAAGATAAAAGAAAAATCATAAAATATTTTTGCCGAATCATAAGATATTATAAATCAATAAATAAGCTTTTAAACAGGAATTTACTTTAAATTAATTCAAACTATAAGCAATTCGAGATTACTGTTTATAATTTTCAAATCCATATGAACGACTGTTCATGATTCAATTAGTATCGGTACTAAAATACAAAATAAAACAATGACAAATATTCTATAATATCCAGAAACGAATACATCTTCAAAGTAAAGTATCAGGTACCTAATCTCAATTTATACATGATGAGAAATATATTGTCTAGTTAGCGTTTCTTGTCAATATCTTTAACAAAGGATAAGCAATCATTGGATAACATGATATTCAAATTATATACATATATATACATATATTATAATAATTAAAATTACACTATAAAGTAGTTATGTTAATCACAGTAGTTATCTTCTATCTAAGAGCGAAGATGCGGCAAGTTCTGCATTCCAATTAAACGACTGTAAAGCTGCTTCACATTGCTCTTTAGATGCCACACCTAATCTAGAAAATAATATGAAAACAATGAAAACAATATGGCATGATTGTCATGTGATAATCTTTCAAAATCTTCGAGTCGAACACAATAATGACAACATATTAGTAAAGCGAAAAGTAATGTCATTATTTTGTTGCTTTATCTTGAAATCAGTGTATTTGGCCGTTGATTTAGCACGTCACTGTTGATATCATTTTGAGCTCTGTTAGAAATCTCTTTGTTTTGTCGTTTTTTGGCCCATAATAAAAAATGGAATGGTCGGAGATTGAAGAGCATATGTGCAATATTATGATGTCATTATTTGATAAAGGATTGAAATCAAATGAAGCTACCCAGACCATTTAAAATATTTATGGAGACATCTAGAAAAAATAGACAAGGATTTTGGGTACCCGGCGAACTTTCTTCAACAGTCTTAGAACTATCTGTTATCTCTACTATCTAGATATGAAACTGATCAATTTAATAGAATTGTGACTGGGGATGAAAAGTGGGTTTTATATACCAATCAGAAGAGAAAAAAAACAGGTACGTGTGTCTACCCCTGGCCCGTGATTGACTGCAAAAGGTTTCCTTGTATTTGGTGGGATGTGTTGGAATATTTTACTATGAATTACTAAAACCTGATTAGACTAGTTACACCAGAAATATATTGTGTCCAATTAGTAAAATTAAAGGAAGTATCGTTTAAAAAATTATCAGTTTATCATTATCAAATACTTTGTCCTTTTTGTTCCTTTTCATAAAAATTTTAACTACATTTTATATTTTAATTTCATGTGTTTTGTTATTTATGAGAACCTAGGGATAAAGAAAGGGTCAGAGTGCGTTTAAAAGTCCGATAGAAGGTTGTTATGGGGGTCTGTTTTTTATATAGTTTTATTATAGTTAATTTTTCTAATAATATTTTCTATATTGATTATTCCATATATTACGATTATCGAATGTTAGCCCGAGGTATTTCGCTTGGTTTTTTTCCACGGTGTGTATTATTAATTTTAATTTAATATTTAGAGATTTTTGCGGAGTTTGAAGTAGAAAATAGCTTAGGTTTTATCAAGAATTATTTTAAAAGACCATTTTCTGTCCGAGCTAAGACCCTATTTAAATATTACGGTAGAGGTTTAGATATAAAAGCAGGACTTGGATGTCTATATAAGATTACTATACCATTAGCATAGAGAGCTATTGTAGTATTCAGAATGTCGGTGGTGAAAATTGTGAACAGAATGTAAATCGCTTCGAGATAAAGAAAAGGTCAAAATCACTTGGAATCAAATTAAGGTAAAAAAAAACTATTAGAATTGAATGTAAGAGGTATATTAAAATTGCCTATTCTGACGAGTAAGATCATAGATAAAAAGAGTAAATATTAAACAGAATAATAATGCACAGTTTTTGTTAAAACAAACTTTTGTCACAATATTTTGTCATTTCTTTCCGCTTTACCTAATGCAACAAGGGATAAAAAAATGTATTACCTGGTTAATTGATCTATTTTTATTTGACGTAATGCCATTGTAATATTGCCGCCAGCAGCTTGAAGGGCATTGAGACAATCGGATCGTCCCGATGGCTCGCCGGAATCTTTTAAATACTGTTGCATACGGATTATACTGTCTTCGGTAATTGGCACAACACCGCTCATTCCCATCAATCCTAATTTTCTTTCGAGTTGTTGTGTCGATTGAGGACCCCTGCATCGATTTTATTATATATCAAAATGTTTTATAATAAACATAATAAATACAACTTACATTTCGTGTGTATCATATTTTCCTAATTGTGACGCATTCATTTGCATTATCTCTGCTGGACACGGCGGTGCTGGACGATGTGGGCGGAGAACACCAGTCCTCAAATTTGCAGATTGATCTTCATACACTTCATCGTATAAACGTGGAGTACCAGAATATACGCTGGATGAATCGTTACCATAAAGATGATGAGTGGATTCCATTGTTGTAGAACAATTAGTGTTATAATGGTCATTGATTTCATTGTATATAGGTTGCGTTGGTGCATAATAATTAGCTGAAGAGCTCTGTCTGACATTTTCGAGCGTCTGATCATAATAAATGGAATTTGTTGACGGTCTAGGAAGAGTGTTATTCCGATTAGATTTAAATTCACCGATAGTTGTTTTATTCGATATAATGGAACTCGGAGGATTGCCATAATGTGTATTATTCGATGTGGTATTATTGACATTACTTAATTCGAGATTATTTTTGAGTTGTTCCTGCCACATTTGGGATATTACTTCATTGGTTTCGCCGTTAGATGTAATATTTATGTTTTTGGATGATAAACTTGTCAGTGTTTGAGATTTATTATTAGTGCTTAATGTTAGTGATGGAGAATTATTTCTAATACAATCAAACGAATTATAAATATCATATTGTGTTTCGTTTGTATTCATATTTCTAGTAGCGAGATTCGAAACGGAAGAACTATAATTATTCGTTGTATTATTTCTTTGAGACGATTCTCTCAGAGAATCAATTGCCGCATATTTGTTTGATAGTTTGGAAGGGTGTTGAAATGATCGTACTCCCATTTCAGTACCATCAATAGTTAAAGATTGTCCCGGCGGCATGGAACAATTATCGTTTAAATTGCTGTTAGCTGTAGCTTCTTTTTTCCCCAATTGCTTTTCCAAATCCTGAATGAATTGTTTGTCCAGTATTGTCTTTGTATTATTGATATCGAGAGATTTCATCGCAGTAGATATGTCTGATTGGACACCGGTAGGTTTGAGTTCTGTTTGATATATATTTTCTAAATTTGCAATTGCTCTATGATCATAAATTGGTTCACTATATATTGAGTTACTATTATTTGTTATAAAATTATTTGAATTGATGGATATGCCTTCTTCGAGGGAATTGGATGCAGTTTCACTGGATGTAATATACGAAGTATCGAATGGATCATTTTGTCTAGGTCTACCGGTAGTGTCATATATTTCAGTATCCGTAGGTGTGCTCTCATTTAAATTGTAAATATTGTACCGATCTGGATTTTTTTGCATGGATAATTGCCCAGAAAAAGATTGATTGCAAGTATCAACGTTTTGTTGATAATTTGAAGTGTTGGCATAACTAGGTGGCTGCAAATAAGGGGGAGGTTCAGGATTTCTTGCATAAACTCCAGAAGTTGATTGATTATCGTCCCATCCAGATTCTTCAAATTCTATGAAAAATAAAATATTAATTAAGATCAATATTACATAATGTAATTCAATGAAATAATTATATAGCAGGTTAATATAAAAGTTTAACGTTTTTGTACGATTCTTGCAAAAAAGGTTTTTTTCTAAATTGTCCTTTTGTATAAAGGATGCTTTGTTTCTACTTTCTAATCAGTTTTGGCCTATCCAACGTACTGTGGAGAGCTCTTATAATTTTTCAAAATGTCGGTCGATAAAGTGCACTTATGTCATTGTGTACTCTATGAATTCCATAAAGGCAATATTGCGACTGTGACAGTCAAAAACATTTGTGATAAGTGTGGAGATAATACCATACAAGTTCAACAGACACAAAGGTGGTTCCCATAATTCCGATCTGTGGATTTTTCTTCGACTGATAAACATGGACCTAGCGGCCTTTGAAGTCAGATGATGACAAATTAAACGTCATAATAGACACAGATCAATATCAAAACCCCGAGAGATGTCAGTGGAGATGGAAGTCATCCAATCAACAGTACATGTGGTGATGACGTCCTAACAAAAGCTACAGTTTTACTCCAATAGCATTAAAAAGTTGTAAGTGGGAGAATGTTATAAGAACCAATGGTGTTTACATAATTGATTAAATCAAAAAAAAAAAAGCTAAAATAAAATCGGTTCAATTTCATATAAAAAAACGTTAAAAATGGCATCAACACAATAGATATGAAAAAAATCAAATGTAACATTAAATTGTGAATAAACAAAAAATATACCTTCTTGGGGAACGTCGATGGGTTGATCCAGGATAGAGTCCAAAAAATTTACACTGTGGTTTGCGGCATCATGCGAAGGATGAGGTTGCACCGAACTGATACTCATTAATTGATCATCAGACGACAAATCAATTAATAATCCAACGTTACCTTCAATTGCAATTGATAAATAAATAAATTAAATCATAAATGTAAGCAGAAAATATTTTTAAAAAATGTACCGTTAGGAACGTTTTTAGGTTGTGGTGGTCTCTCTGGTTTAACTTTATTACCCAACTTATTTAAATGCCCCGGAGAGTTGGGATCGTTAATTAATTTGTTGTAGTTGAACTGTCTATTTCCCATACTTCCACTTTTTGTAGATTGGGGTTGTAAAGCCTCTGGTGATCTTTTCTTTTGTTTAACATTTGGAGATTTCAAATTTTTAATAGAGTTTGTGTGAGAATCTAAAATTTACGAAAAAATATAATTATTACTGTATTATTGAGCAATCATTTATTTGAACAATAGTAGTAAAATATAAATTTAAAAAAATATTACTAAATTAGCAATCTCTTAATCCAACGGCTTACCAGTTGCCTGTTATATCAGACTTGGTACTCCACATTCACAATTCGTACATACTTATCAGGGAAAATTCAATAGTTAATCTTTTTACCCAAAACCTAGTTAAACACAGTTTTTTCACTCTAACCCAACGTAAGAAGAAAGACGGAATTGGACATGCGAGGTATGTGTCTTATGTATAGTGAAAACGACGTTCAAGTTGTGAATTACTCATAACAATACCACTTCACAATCTTTTATCATCTAGTTACCACACTCGGATACATCATATTATTCTATTGATTTGATATTTGGTATGTAAGATCTCAACTGAATTGCAGATGCTCAGTTAGTGACCGGGACCACTGCACTTTGACAAATTTGTAAATGGGTACAAGTGATTCATTTTTACACCAAATTATAAATTTGATAGTAAGTGAGATTAAGAGTTTAATTAGTTAAAATATAAATAAAAAAACAATGATGATAGCTTAAATTACTCATTACAATTCAATCATAGCATCGATTACGAATCATAAAATAACATACTTTCTTTGAGAGATGAAGATTCCTTTAAAAAGCTTCCATCAAGACTGCGATGGTTTCCCCATGCTTTTCCTTGAGAGTTCAGAGTGCTATTGGATAGTTTAGCAATAGTATGACTTTTTCCTTTTCCCATATCCAAAATATCCCTAAAAAAATAACATACACATTTTACATTATTATTATTCTATTTCAGTTGAAATCTTTCTAGAGCTGCTTATATTTGATATAATGGTAATTAATAATTTATACCTTGGAAAGAGGCCTATTTCAAAGGTTCTCTGATTTTGCCCTTTCCACCAATAAAGTTCTGATCTACCATCAATTATTATAATTAAATCATCAGCTTTTATTGTGAGTTTACCATCATCTGAATAACTAAAATATATAATTGGTTACAACATAATGTTCAAAAATAAATTAATATGAATTTACATTAAAAAACTGCATTAGTAAATTTCTTAGTTATAAAATACAAGATTTTATTAAAATTATTAGATTTTCACCTTTGGCTTGCTCTTACTGTATTCAATTTATTATTTGTTAAATATTGCAAAATCGCTGCAAAGGAAGGACGCTCTTTAGGTGTAACATCCCAACATTGCATCATGAGTAAATATAAATCAGGAGGACATGAATCAGGGATAGCAAGACGTTGATTTTCACGCAATATTAATCTTAATATTGCAGAACCATTTAATCCTAAAATTAAAAAAAATATATATATAAGTATTTTATATTTTGGCAGTAGGAAAATATTATGTTATTTGAAAATTAATATTTTTTCTAATTAGCAATAAAATATGTTTTTATTTTAATTAAAAACATTCTAAAATAAAATGAAATGATGTTTTACTTAATTTGTATTTTGATTTTTTTTTATTATTCAGTTAATATGTTGAGGACCCAAATAGGTAATAATTTGAAGGTCCTATGTCCGACAAGTATCGGGATAAGAAAATACATCCCAATTAAGTTGTTTAATATTTTCTTATTTTATAATAAAACTTCTATAGTTTGGAGAGGAGCTGATTCAATCAGCATGCCGTCATTGAACTCTGAGGGTTTACCTGGTTTAGTAATGTACTGTATTCTCCTATCACCCGATTTAAATTATAAAAACTAAAATTTACATCTGTTACAAGTCAGCACTGGTCCATAAATCTCATTGATGGTTTTTGCGCCCTTAACGGCGTTTAACCCCTGCCCTGATCATAAAAACCAGCATGCAGTGACAAATATGTTGTTCATTGGTTTCAGGCTTTGGCATTTTACACACACAATGGCGGATTTCCCCTAAGACACATAAAGCGCGCGCCTCGGGCCTCAAAGTTCAGCTCTCAAAATGTTTTTTTTTAACTTTGCCTGGACACAAACTTGGCTCAAATGAGAGTATGTATATGAAAACGTGGATTTTTTTCTGATATAACCTATTATAAATTCTCATGTTCACAATATCAAATATTACATACCCATCCAAGGATCTTCGCCAAATGTAAGCATTTCCCAAATTGTTACTGCATACATCCACACATCAGACGCATGTGAAAATTGTCTCGATCTCAAAGATTCAGGGGCACACCATGGAAATGGTACCTTTTTATGTTCGGTCATGACATAGCAATCGTCTGTATCTGATAAGACTCTCATCAGACCAAAATCACCAATTTTGACCTATAAATATAATTATAATATTTACATTTTAAATCTATACGATATACAAATATATAGGTATAAAGTAAAGATTCTAGTTGTACTTACCATATCTAAGCTGGAGAGAAGGACATTACGACATGCAAGATCCCGATGTAAAAATCTTTTTTGTTCCAGGTAAGCCATTCCTTGAGCGACTTGTATTGCCCATCTGCTAATTAAACTTAATGAAACCCGTCCATCTTGGGCTCTTAACCAGTCAATCAATGATCCTTTCGGAGCCAATTCACAAACCATCATCAGAGGTTGAAATACTACACCGTGTAATCGTATCAAATGTGGATGGTCAAGACAGTGCATAGCTTGCACTTCTCTGACAAAATCGTCAAACACACCCGGTTGAGTAAGAGCATCAGCCTTGAGAACTTTTACAGCAATTGGTAATGGCTTTGCATCGACATTTCTTTTCCATTCTCCTCTACGAACTACACCAAATGATCCATCGCCTAATTTATTAAGTAGTCTGCAAAATAATACAAATAAAGAATGATAAAATAAATTGTTTCAGTAAATCTTACAATTGGTTCAAATTATTGAAATATTAACACTTCAAAGTAATCACAATCAAAGGACATTTACAATGACGTTTCCTATGAAAATATGTACTTAAAAAATAATCCAATAATATCAACACTTGAAATATTTGATTGAATCTCTAAATTGATATTTACAATCGTACAAACGAACTTTGCGTAATGTTAATCCTGGTTTTAGGGTCGGAATGGGTGTTTAATTTTTTAGAACCCATGGTTTTTTCGACTAGAATGCTGTACAATATTGATTTCTAGGAAGGTTCTTATATCAAGGCTCTTAGCACGTGATTTGAAATTTCAAAATCAGAATTGACATCTGAAGATTTTTAGAAATTTTGTTAACGGCTTCCATAGCCTTGATTGCGTATAGTCCTTTGTCGAAAAGGTGCAGACATCGTCAGCATGCAGTGACACATTTGTTCATAGTCGATTTCGGGCAGAGACATTTTATTCTTAATAAAAAAGTTTTTATCTACGAAAAACCAGGCTTACAAACAGTTGTACGAAAAGGTTTAGATTTATAGATACAGCCTCAATTCAACTAGATCTGAAAAAAAAGGAATTTCTGGTCTACCTAATATTATGCAACTATTTCACTGAAAAATTTAGGACAGTTTCACTACTAATGAACACAATGCACAAAGACATAGATTTAAGGGAACCGCACTTTTTTTAGGCTTAGAGCAGACTGCATTATATTGAATCAGTGTTAATCTAGGAAGCATTAAACAAGGCCCTATTGTTGTTTACTTAGGCAAATAATAAAAATGTGCAATAGAACACGCTAAAAAACCACACCTTATCAAAATATAACCCCCTTATACGTTTGATTTAGATAAATATAGTACTTTTTTAAAGTGATTTCTTAGAAATCTTATTCACAACAGTAAATAAACAATGCAAAATATGCAAACATGAAAGCGTAAAATTGACATATTCAGTGCAAAGGGTTAAATATTGAGTTAATATAATACTTTTTATTTCTAAGATATAAAATATTCAACTAACGTTATATCCTTTTCGAGTATTAAACATGTTAAACTGACGGCATTAGAGACAGTAGACGTATTTTGTTTATTAGTTATTACAGGAGATGAATTTTGTTTTCCGCCGCCAATAAGTTTGCTCAATATGTTCTTTTTCCATTGGCTCATTTTACGTTTTTTGACAGTATCCAACAATCGTCTTATTCCGGGTTTACTTAGCCCAATTTTTTCAAGGTCATCTGTATGTACATAGTCAAAGTGAGCCAACCGAGTTACCTTAAAAAAATAAATATATAAATGAATTTTCAAACATTTTTAATTCATCATAATTTTAATCAATAAATACATATATAAGTAAAAAGAGTGTTTTTGTTTACATAGTGTTTTTTTATACAAGGTAAGCAAATGATGTTTGCCAAACTAGTGTTTTATAAACATCCTTTTCCATACGGTCGTATTTACTTTTCAACGAATCTATATTTAAAAGTTTCATAGATTATCGCTAGAATGAATAATTGAAAATATAAACCTGTAAATCATCCCTTATTCTCATGTAAAACTGTGCCAATTGAACATCGTGAAGCAACTCCGCTAGCCATTCGGTATCTGGATATTCTTCGGCCATTTTCGTTGTTAGAAATATATTACAAACTAATAATAAATATTATAATCTAAAAAAATAATTGAATTGGTGAGATTACAAAGTTTAAATAAGTTACAATTACAATACAATTTTAATTGCAAATTAATAGTGAAATTGCAATGATAGTGGCGGGTGTACCTGCGTGCAGCAGGAGGTGCGTGAGGGGCTGGGCAGGTCAAGGCGAGCCGCGCCATGCCCACCTGCCGCTCGCCTGTCAACAGTCAACACGCGCACCACCACCAGAGCGACCGTCCTGAATGCGACCGTGACGCATTTCCGCCAGTGTCGTTGTTACTCAATCAGAATAAATAATGAGAGAACAGATCTATAAACAACACGACCAATAAAAGAAATATCGCTAACAACTGACAATTATATTTAATATAATATCATCACATATATTATTCACAAAAATATTAATTGTAATGTAATAAACAATATATATTAATCATATCATTTTATTAAAAGAGTTGATAAGGCAAAAAAACAATTTTTAGCTTCATTAGAATTTATTTTATAGCTATAATCCGTTCTGCATGTTTTTTGATAAAATTTTGTAATAGATGTCAGTTTATATAATGTTATAAATATATGCTTAATATTATGATAAATGTAACTTAACATATTAAAAGGGTAAATTAATTACAACACGTTCTGAATTATTACTTAACATGTTAAAATATTTTTCAATTATTATTCACATATTAATAATAATAAGGATTAATATATTAATAATTTATACGCGTACATATAACTACAATAATAATCTATACCATTCACGCATTTTTACGGGATGAATACTCTTTTTGTAGCCTAGCAACACTAAAAATTGCCATCTCTGGGCAAATTTATGAGTTTCAGTGCCCTAGTTGTATTGTTACTACGGTCCTGATTTAATAATAAAGTTTGTCTCATCTAAATTTAAAAATATGATTTAATCAAATTTATAGACTTATTAATTGTGAATACTATAATGTCGATATATATTAATAAATATTATAAATAAATATTATTCATTTAAACAGAGCTACAATAATATTGTAAGATTGAGTAAATTGTGAAAAATCGATATTTTATTAAAAATTGCTCTCAATTACAATTGTTTTGATGTTTCAATCATAATTGGCTTATTTTAACCTTTAAAAGTTTTATAGTATATAACGCTGTTAACGGAAATTTATATATAATAATAACAATCAAAATTGAATATATATATTGATTCGCATATATATTGTTCATATACTTTATCTTTGATATAAATACGAATGAATATACATCATAAATAAAGCTGGAGCCATCACAATAGTAAAATCTCGAAAATGTCGTTCGTGAAATGTTGTTTCGATTCTAATGAAACTCATGACTTTGTGGAAGCAATTGTACAAAAGTGCACAGATCCAGGCTGTAAGTCATAGTGTTTTTATCATTTTTAGCATAATTTTGCTAATTGAATGTTTGACACGTGAGGGGGTGGTTATGCGCGCGCATCTATCATCGATTGACCCCTTTGCATAATATTCCCCACCCCCTACGTTTTCCTTACTTCATTATTATTATCTTAATCTTAATATGCAAAGGATTTTATCCATACGAGTATTTACACTATTCTTTCTATAGAAACATAATTATCTATAAAGAAGTTTATGTATCTCGTGAATTATTTTTGATATTTTATTACAGAAATTTAATAAATAATTTTAGTAATGGAAGTATATGTAAGCATGTAATATTTTTGTAAATCATAAATCATGATTTAAAAATTGGGTTCCATTTCGAATCTCCAAGTTTATAAATTTGTTTCATAAGAAATAATCATGATTCTATTATTCGAGTAAATAATCAACAGAGATAAAAAAAATACATAATTAATAATTTAATAAAGAATTACACCCCGTATTAATATTATAATTGAAACTATTATTATTTATTAAAAGTATAAATCTCAGCCTCTAAAACCTCTTTCATGTTGGAGTACCTCCGACTCAGGCTTGCCAACTTGGATTGGTTCCAATCCGAAAACAATATTGATTAACATGTATAGGGGGAAGTATTGAATTAATAAAAAAACGTGACGTATATATTTGTTTAACAAAAAATACTTTAATTACATATACAAATTCAGGTTTTAATATATTTTGTTAGATTAAATTCGTTTATTTAATAATATGCTAGAGTTTATAAATGATATAATTTATATTTCTATAGATAGTAAATATATAATCGCTTTGCGAATTTATGGCGAAAAATTTTGTTTTTATTTTAATATTCGAAGCAAAATTATAAAACGATTCATTCAATTGTCAATTTACAGAAATTTCAATAAAGTGAATCGTTTTCTTGAACAGATGACAAGACAATACTCACGTCATGTTAGTATTAGAAAAATAAACATAAAGATCCCCCGTCAGGTACAATAATCGTTTCCTGTATTGTCTCTGCCACACCCAGTAGAATCGATTTCAACGAGATGACAGTCTACAATTGACAGTTGACAGCCGGTGTACGTTGCTGGGTGCCGCCATGGCCGGTGAGTGGCGCTGTCTCGGTCTCCGGGGGCTCACGAGGCGCTGGGGGCTCCGGTGGCCATTCTAATATGCATATTTTTAATACACTGCATTATATTATGCTTTAATAATAAATTTTCTTTATCAAAGTACTTACTATCTATATCTCAATATATAACTGATTCCAAAAAATAATTAAAACATGGTAATATTTTGGCATTCTATATGTGATAAAAAAGTAAGTGAATAATTTAATTGAATAAGGCACAATTGGCTTTGGTGACCTTATTTCAAATTATAACCTTCACGAAATGACATTGTACCGTGTTAATTTGTCATTTGATATGGCTGGAGTAGATTATTAATGAAACCTTTCATTAGACTATTACAAATAACGCATATATATGTATCTTATTATTATTTTTACATTGCTCTGCTTTTCTGTAGAATAATTTTATTGATATTCATGCTCGTTTTAATACTAAATCGTTCTTTTTTGTACAATTTATTCAAATCTTTGTAATTTTTATTATTGATTTACGCCATCTCTTACAAATTTTGAAGCATAAATAGCCGAGCATGATTCTTTTGACCAGTAAAGTTGTATGTATCTGAGAATCCCGCCTTGACATTGGCCGTTGTCTGCGGAGAAAAATAAAAAGACGCCAACGTGATTTCTTCGGTTAGTAAAGTGTTAATTAGAAAAAATCACGTCCTACAGTAGGTTTTCTCACTTTAAAAAAAACTATTGAAAAATTTAGTTGTTTATAATATTTAATCAAAACCAATTTAACATTTTCTTGGACCCTTAAAAATTGTATGTGAATACGCTGTCTGCTTGTAAGCGTTACCAGCGTTGAGTATTATGCGGATGCGGGCCGGTAGTAGAGTGCGGGGGGAGGATGGGGGGCTCACTGTCAAGCGCTGTGACACTCTGCGTCTCGGTGCCGTCATACTGATTCAGCTCACTTAATTTATAATAGTTAATAAAATAAGAGCAAAATATATCTTTTTAACTTTTAATATTCCGCAGCCCCCCCAAATATTTTATTCACGATGCCACTACTGAGTATAAATATATTATAATAAAATAAGTGTGTATATTCAGTGGCGGCTTGTATTTCGCTCATATTTCAATTCAAATATAAAAACTAAAATGAGGTAAAAATACTAAATAATATTAATTATAAATGATAAATAGTATTTATCTATAAAAAAATATTTTTCTCTCATTAGTTTGGGGGTGCTGCAGTTCCGCAATGTATATGGATCACTCAGTTCAGTTTGAAATTTGAGTTTAAGGATAAGTTCTAATTTGCACACAACCTCCTTAGCATGTACAACTGCAGTGCAGACATGTGTGATGCGAAAAACAAAAATACGACTGTAATTGTATTCCACGCAACATTAAAAAAACGACTGCAATTGCAGTCATGTCCGTGAATGTGTTAATTTCTACTAATTATTTTATTGTTGCTTTTAGTAATTTTGTTATAACATTATGTTACGGGGGTTGCAACTACGTGCTTACGACTAACCACGTACAAAAAATTCAATTTTTCCATTATAAATATTAGCAAAAATGACATCATTTTTAGAGTATATTTTTTGCAGATATTATAGATTTTTTTTTCAATATCAAACTTGCCGAATCCATGAGCAGCAGTATAATCATCAAGACTTCATATAAATACTTTGAATCACGTAAAATATTTGAAAAAAAAGTAATTGCGACAGAAAAATTTCAACTGAAATGTCATTGGGATGAAAAAGGCAATAAAACATAAACATAGATAGTATATGTATAATATCTATCCAAATATATGGTTAAAAATATCAAATGATACAATGAATGTTGAAAAAACAACGAAAGTAAATCACGTTGTTTATTTTTCGGCTAAATATTTATTTTCTTATAAAAACCATCATCAATTGAACTTCAAGAATTAGTTAACCTAAAGTATTAATGGTAATAGATAGTGTATATATACCTTCCCCAACGAAAAATACTACGCAAACAGTAAAAATTTCCTTCCGGCAAATAAAGATCAGTCGAAGTAATAGGTATTAATACGGTTTCCGCATGTATGTATTAATATTTAATAATAATTTCTCAGTAATTTTATTTTTAAGAGTCTTAAGATGAATTCACATTGTTTTATCATTCATATCTTATCTCGATATATAGACTTAGTAGGGTGCTAATAATAATTTTTGACAAAAATTGTCTGCGGGGTCAGAATAGTGCGAAAATTGTCCTTTCCACTTCAAAATTTAATATTCCTATGTTCGTGTAGACATTATTTTTTAATTATAATCTTAACAATGTGAAAATATTACCTGAAACCGAGATTATTATATATTATATTTAAAAATAATAACGGAAGCCTAAATTCATGTGAACATTTTTTTTTTCTTTGAAATTTTGATTATTATGTAATAAAAAAACCTGAATATCTGTGCGATTTATATGGATTTCCACATGAATCTTAATTATTTTTTATTCACATGTTGAAGAATTATATTTAATTGAATATACACTGGACTTTGTTTTATATTAAGAGCAAAAAAATGTATAAACACATTATCTAACATATTTTGCGGCATAATACACTGAGAAATTTTATCATTTCTGATATCAACCTTTGGAATCTTTGAATTGAATTCCCTTGAGTTTTTATTACATGTACAAATTTCAATATCACATTCACAAGCGATTTAACATTCGTTCATATCATATTAGACCATTACATATTAATTTGTTTAGTTTAAGATAAATATTAGAACAAATCTCTGTGGTTAATATTTATCAGTCAAGAGGCATGTTACAATTACATGCCAATTATCAGTTAGTGGACTGTGTTCATGCATTCAGCAATGATAAATCTTTTTCTCTTAAAATTTAATAATTGTGCAGAATGTGTGGCCGTTATTGTTTTTATTTAGCAAAATTTGTGTATTTTACTTGTGAGCTAATATTTTTTTATGAATGTGCAATGATTATTTTTTATTTCAACCTATTTTTTTTCGATTAAAGGCTGCTGTGGTTGTTGTTCGGCATTGCGGCCTCGTTACAAACGCCTTGTTGACAATATATTTCCGGTAAATCCTCAAGATGGACTCGTCAAATCTAATATGGATAAGCTCACCTTTTATTCACTGTCGAGTCCTGAAAAATTGGATAGAATTGGTGAATATTTATTCCAAAAAGCTAGTCGTGATATTTATAGAAAAAGAAATGGGTAAGATTAATAATCTGCTTTTTATTTAATTGGTATTTTTTTTAAAACTATTATTTATTCTTTTAGGCTAGTAATAATAGCGATGGAGGCTATGGATCAACTTCTAGTAGCATGTCATGCTCAAACGTTAAATTTGTTTGTTGAGAGTTTTTTAAAAATGGTTCAAAAACTATTAGAATCGACTGATCCACAATTACAAATACTCGCAACATATAGTGTAAGTGTACATATTTTTAAAAACATTTTCCTTTTGATTGCTCGATACATGTAATTAAATTAACCTTGGAATGTAAATGGCTAATAATTACAAGAATATCCTGGTTATGTCGCAACGTCCAACATTTATTTAGCTCTAGTTGCAGTAATAAAGATATTTTTATTTCATGTTGTTAACGTTGTATATTATTCTGATGAAATAAATAAACCTATATCAATTTATGTGATATGATAAGATAGTAGTTACTGATTAATGTGGAATTTGTTAAATTGACAATTTTATATTATAATATTTAATTTATTAATTATTTTAGTTTGTGAGATTTGCTAACATTGAAGAAGATTGTCCGTCGTATCATTTGAGATATGACTTTTTCATATCAAAGTTTTCATCTATGTGTCATAGTAACGATGCTAATAAAGCAACTCGCGATAGCATACGTTTGGCTGGAATAAAAGGATTACAGGTGTGTATCATTTTATTATATTTTTGTTGTAATTAAAATTTATAGTATTTGTAGAACGTTTTAAATATGCGTATTTTTATATACCTCGGTACATTACTATTCTTTTCTTAATTAATTTTTATTTAGGGAGTTGTAAGAAAAACCGTGTCAGATGATTTGGTGGAAAACATCTGGGAAGCTCAACATATGGATAAAATTGTTCCATCTCTGCTTTATAATATGCAGGTACATATATAACTTGTAAAATTCCATACAATGTACTTTGTCATCAAAAATATGATTAAATATTGTTTTATATTATAGAATAGCCAGTATGATACTGTCAATGAAGGTATCAGTGCTGGAGAAGACGTTGGCGTTGCACAAATTAGCACACCACCGGCATTAGCAGAATCGTGTTTACGAGAACTCGTCGGTAAAGCAAGCTTTGGTCATATCAAAAGTGTTTTACGACCAGTTTTAAGGTAAATTTATTACATATGGCTATTTTTTTTGTATTTAAAATGTTGTTTTAATACATATATTTATCTTATAATTAGACACTTTGATCTTCACAAATTATGGGTGCCGAATGAGTTTGCAATTCATACTTTTAGAATCATTATGTTTTCAATTCAGGTAAGCATTAAACATATTCAACAGTTTCTATAATAATTAATTACGAATAACTAATAATAATTTAAATATAATGCACGTTTCTTCTCGAGTTACCTTACAGAGAGGAAACAATATGTGACATATGACTTCCAAACGTCATATGCTTACAATACACCTTCTGGTATTCCGCAGGGGTCAAATTTAGGACTTTATTATTTATTTTATTTATAAATGATATTCATCAAGTCCTTAATTGTAAATCCTCGCTTTTCCCAAACAATTAAAAAATATTTCGATCAGTTACTTCAATCGCCTTCTATTTAGTGCTGAAAAATGTCAAACTAATTTAGTTTACATGTATCGGTCAACAGTTCAAATTTAGTTTACATGTATTGGACGTATGTATGATATCATCAAGAATGTTGAGCTCTGTCTTAAGAAATTCTCATTACATACATAGCATGTTAGTTATACGAGTGTTATACGACACATTGGTTCGGAGCTTGCTCGAATCAGGTTCCATTATATAGGCGCCTTATGACGCCTCGAATTCCCTCAGACTAGAAAATATCCAGAAGAAATTTCTAAGATATCTTTACATGAGGGAGTTTGGATTCTACCCCAGTTTATAACCCAGCGCATGGGTACAGGGCTGCCTGGGTTATATAACTCCCGGGAAAAGAAGGTCAATCTACTTGGCAAAGCACTTCTTCAAGCTGTTGGTTGATGCAGTACATAACCCCTTTGTACTCGCGAGTTGCCCCTATGGGCGCCGCCTCACTACCAAAGAGCACGTTTTCTTCTGCCAAATGTGAGGACAGATGCTCTCGGTAACTCTCCAGTAACCAGAGCTATTACTCTGCTCAACCATTTGGCCAACTATGTAAATATATTCAATGTTGAATATCACTATTTCGATGATAACGGTTTAATTAATGACGGAATTTTAGAATTGTTTTTTATTTTCTCTTAATTATTTTTTTTATTGTTGTTATTTTATATTTACATTTTTATATACAGTATTTTTATATCGCGGCAGACCCTCTAATAACGCGAGCGCATTCTATTCATGCATAGCTCGACCATAAACTCTATGCCGTTGGCTGTGTGTGCCTGTGTGTTGATCTCACAAGACATATCTATGTCCTCATGCGTGAGAGTGCTCACTACATTTCTCACCATTCACTCCTGATGTAGACAATGAGCCATGGATGTCTATGTGTATGTCTGCGATCACCATGCATGGCAACCGAATATTTCATTCATCTAAGATTCATAATTTTTTTTTACATTGTTAAAATAAATAACATTTGTACGTTTTAGGCTCAATATTCGTATACAGTTGTTGAAACTCTCATGACTCATCTCGACGATGAACAGAAGTTGTCTCATGACCAAAGCATAGCTACGCTCAATATAACAAATCGGCCCATGACTGGTAATAATGACAATGCACGTGTGCGAACTGCTGTTGCAGAAGTTTTAGCGAAAATTATAGCGATTGCAGCTGGAGAAAATATTGGTTAGCATTTTATGCAAAATTATAATTTTATAATTATCAAAGATTCAAATTTCGACTGCCAAAAAATATTTAATATATAGTGTTACAATAGTATTTTTTCAATATTTCAGGTCCATCTGTTCTAGAAATTATTAATAGCCTTCTTAAACACTTACGAGCTTCTGTCACTCGCGATGCTGAGGTAAGTTTTATATCAGGTTATTGAATTAAGCATACATTTTGTTTTTATCAAATGTGCATCTAATGTTTATCATATTATAGCATGAAACAGACGAGAAGCAATATCAAGACGCATTAATAAATGGTCTTGGTGAATTTGCTAACCATCTTCCAGATTATCAAAAAATTGATATTATGATGTTCATTATGTCTAATGTTCCATTCCATCCTGCCGGAGCAAGTAAACAAAAGCCAAAGAAGGGTGACATAATGCTCCAAAGCATATTACTAAAAAGTTTACTCAAAGTACGTACATTTGATTAAAAATATTTTTGATTTAAACAGTTAGATTTGGGGTTTTATCCTTTGCTCTTGTAACTAACTATTAATAAATAATTCGTTCATTAGATATATTACAGCCTTAATAATTGGTTCCTAAAAAAGTGTGCTAATGTTCAAAAGTAGAGGGGATAAAAAATTATTTTAAAATATTTATTTATAATACATAATTAAGATAATGAGGCGTATTTAAATGCTTTCAGGTGTTTTCTTTATAAAGTTGTCAAGAGTTAGTTGAATAGTTTCTGAAATTTCTTTAGAATTTATAAAATCACTCATCATCTGTGGTCATAATTGTTTCCAGGAACCTTTTATTGGAAGATGTTGACTCTTTTATTTTAGTCCACGAGTCTGCAATATTGTTTATTGTGTTCCATATATAGTTCTTTCAAAAATCTCTTATTCTAGGCCCACCTCCTCTACCGGTCGCTTTGATGGCCTGACTCATTATTGACCTTATATAATATCATTTAATAGTAGCTATCACTGTTTGGTCCATGGGCTGTATGAGGCAGGCAAAGATTTTGAGTCTGAGGTTTGAGCACAGAGTCGAGTGTTGTTGTGTGTTGGTATTAGACGTGGTGGCGATGGCGGTTAGGCGGAATCATGGTTTTGTAGATTTTACGAAACTGAGGAGCCAGGCCGCTATCCAGGCCAATTCGGTGACGTATGTGCTACTGGAGGTGCCCGTAGCACCCAATCAGACCGTAAAATGAATACGAATTGGCCCTAACCTCGTCTGATTTGGAAAATTTTGATTTCCTCATGTCCCCAGTCACTAAACTGTTAATAATTAGAAATTAATTATAAAAGAGAAATTCTTTTCTATTTTAACAATATTTCAAGTATTGAGATTTTTATAATTTTCAGGTTGGAAGTAAATATAAGACGACTCAATTGAGTAAAGCATTTCCAATATCTTTCTTGGAACCTTTACTAAAAATGGCGGGGGCTCCTGGCCCCGAAACAAGAATTTTAGTACAGCGTATACTTCATCAATTAATCGATAGGCGTCATAATCTGGATCGTCTGAATATTATGAGGTAGAATTCTTCTTTAAATCATGTGTTTTTTTTAAATGAGATTGCTATTATTATTTTAGCATGGTAATTTAAATGTATTTATGTGTTCACATAATTAATTTTTCAGTGTTAACGTTGCCGATTTAGAATTAAATCTTGAAAAATCATCTAGACCAGATTTGATATTTATTAATAAGCATGGACCGGCGATTTACTCCACACTGTTCGAGGGTTAGTTTATTTTTTTTAATTTAAATGATTTGTTGTATTCAACGCCCAATTAAATTACATATTTTGATTCACAGGTTTGCAAATTGAAAATAATACAGCGGAAAATGTGGAAGCTATATATACTACACTTGCGTTATTATGTGTTGAACTTGCTTCGGAAGAAACTGTTTCAGATATGTTGCAATTTGTTTTAGGGTAAAATATTTTTAGATATTTTAATATTTTATTTTTTATTTAACGCTTAAGATCTTAATGATATTTTATTTGTATACAGCGTGCAACAACTCGCTCTTACGAATCCAGCATTATCACGTACTAGGAGATATCAACTTCACGCACTTGCTGCGGCTCTTTTAGCTCTAGTACCGCATGCAGTTCCAATACCCAATCTAGCTGATTATGCTAAAAAGGTAAATCCTTCAATAAAAGTAATCTATAAACATATGTTTTTTATGCAATATAAATTAAATTAACTTTTATTCAACAGATAATAGAAGCTCGTATTAACGATGCATCACATTTACTTCCTTCGCTGTCTGATGAATATGATGAATGTCAATCACCGTCTAAAATGCCGTATCTAATGATAGATCAGGTAATTAATATTATTTTTTTTTATTAAAAATCTAGATTATAATTTAATGATCGAAATATTTTTCAGATAGCTGTATGCGAATGTCTTAAAGCATCTGGAATTGATTCAACTAGACTACAGGTCTCTTGTCCTTATACTGGGGGAACTAGCATTCATCATTTGAGCCATCCTAGACATAGTTGGGTAGAACCAGGTACAAAAATTTATCAAAATTTTTATATCAATTGTTACATTTAATTAATAGTACGAGTTTATTTTAGAATTCCATGGAAGGGAAAGTATCACGGAATTATCATCAAATAAAGAAGATGGAGACAGTGTCTCGAGTTCACCAGGTGTACAAAGAGTAAGATTGCATTTTAATTGTTATTTTATATTTACATAATAAGTTTAAAATCGGTCTAAAATTAATTTTGACCATTTATTTACCGAGTAATATTATTTTTATAGCAAAAACCTCTTCCATCCGAATTAACCTTCGAAAGTATGAGGCGAGTACTTACAGAAAATAATGAAATAAAAGGACGTGAAAAAGAAGAACATGCCCGACGTTTGGCACAAAAATTCTGGACAGCTCCATTTAGTGAATTACAGACTATGACTCAACCCAAGGTATACTTTTGAATTATTACTTGCAAACTAAATTCATACCTCAAAACAAACATGGACTGTGTTTGTATGATGTGTAATGCACACTGTATTTCCATCAGATTTGTTCTAAATAATCGTTTCTATGTTTTAATGTTTCAGCGAGATCCGCAAGATGTTCTAAGTGAAATATTCAGCACTTTAGATTCTGAACCATTTAATATATCTCTTCAGGATAGTATTACTAGCCCCATATTGGGTGAATCTGTACTAAAACGAGCCGGCAGCTGTCAGAAAAGTTTCCGAGGACATCAGCAAAATATTCCGGCGTATGAAAGATATTTTCCGGAGATGTTTCATTATTAAATTTTAAATGAACTAATTACTTAAATTGTTAAACAATATTAGATAGAAATCTTATAAATTAATATGGCCGGTGACTATTAAGTAACAAGATGATGAATTTTAAATATTTTTAAGTCTTTAAATATAGCAAATAATATATTTTCAAGACTATTGATCTTTAATATAAATGTCAGATTTATGCAAAACAAGTCTTATTAAAGTCAAAAATTTAACTTAATTAGTACATAATCCTACACTGTGCACGGATGTGTCTGTGTATTAATTGGGTCTCATGACATACATGCTCAATATGCACATCATAAGATTATTTAAATTTCATCTGAAATTAAAATATGCATATACATGGAACATATAATCAATGCTTCACAAAACATTTAGAATTGATGAATGGTATCCTTTTTAAAATATTGAATTGGTACTCATAATAAACTAGGTTCAAGGTTAGTTTTGTTAGCCTTTGGGCTACTGGTCTATTTATATGATCTGTCAATTCCTTAGCAAAATATTTACCTGCTAAATCGCTGTTCAATTTTATTCAATACATTTATAATTGATACGCATAGATAGATATCAAATATTCAAAAATATTAAAAATTAAATGATTTATTAATTGTTTATCTTTAAATATTACATTAATAATTTATTAAAATTATTAATGTAATATTTATTTAGTTGACCATAAGTATAATATATATTTATTATACGTAACTAGATTTTTTACTATTGACAATTATGATGTCAATGATATTAATAAATTTCCATAAAAATATTCTGAAATTGTCATAAATGGATTTATTTATTTTGAGTGAAATGCGTTTACATATTATAGATAAAATTGTAATTCAAAAATATGTTGCACAATAGCGTAAGTTATCAGTTTTTATTATATATTTTTTATAATATTCATTTGAATAGAAATATTCAATAGAAAGTTGTGATGGTGTTAATATTATAGAACAAGACTTTACGAATAGAATCTCTTAAAATTTTGCTTCTTACCTTACACTATATTTAGTAGGTTTATAACTAACGCTATTTTTAATTCTCATTTATAAAATACTTATAACAATATGGTTATGACCTTCAAATGTTTGATTTAATTATAACCTATCTTAACTATAATATTTTTATTTTAAATTACGGTAATTGATTTAAAATTGTAAATGTGGAAATATAGAAATTTTTTGAGAATGTTTCAATCTTTTGAGTATTTGACCAAATTATAAATCGTATTAACTTTATATACAATATTGCTATAAATGCGACTATATATTTATAAATATTTAACGTTTCACTTCGGTAATAACTGTTTAATGTGTGTTAATTAATTATCTCAGCAATTTAATTAAATCGTTATTAAATTTAATTAAATAATAAGTGTATTAAATGATAGAGGAGCAGGAAATTAATAGCACTTTTATCACAATAAGTATTCTGTTCAAGCAAACTCAATATACAGTTTCAACAGCAATGCTTGGCGATCACTAATCGCATTCAATTTATTAAACAGATGGGCTTATGGAATTTTGGTCAGTGGTGGTTGTTTCTATGATAAATTATATATCGTGTTGCTTGTATTTTAAAAAATAAATTGTTTCCTCACATATTTTGGTTTATTTTTTTAAATAGTTTATCACAGGAGAAATGATTGCTATATATTAAATATTATGATAAGGTACAGTAAGATTTCATTTGGCGCTTAAGATGCGTTCTTGGACGACAAAGCACAAAATTAAGAGAGGTCATTTAATAATAAATTAATAATGTTTTAAACAGCACTCCAATTCGTATTTATAGGACACCGATTCATTGTTAATCAACACAATTGACGAGAGCACCATGCAAAGAGATTCACGGGAAGTAACACATTTTTTTAGGCTTAGTGCAAATCCCGTTAATCTAGGGAGTGCTAAACGTGGCGTTACTGTATCTATCAACGCTGGACGAGGCCTTATTGTATAATTTCCTTTGTCTCGAAAAAATGCTTTACAGTTTACGGTTTTTACGTTAGAGTCAAAAAAACTTTTACAATGTTAATAATTCTTAAACCAAAAGAAGTAGATCCCTATTTTAGATATTATTATACAATTTATCAAATATTTAGTAGAAAAAATCATAAAAAAATTATTGTGGTCTACTATTTACTGTGTCGTAGTTTGTGGAAATACAGCAGGTTTGTTTTGACATGATTTATTTCGATATGATTTGAAATGCAAAATTAGTGAATATTGCCTATATATTTATTTATTATAAATAAAGGAGTCAAAATGAAGGATAATAATGCCAGTGTTTCTCAATCTGATTTGTGTCACTTCAACGCCTCAAAAATCTTCATATATCATAATTGTATCCTTAAAGCATTAATATAATAATAATAGTGCAAGTGTTGCTAGATTGTGAATTTATTCTAATAATTTGAACATGTAGAATTAAAACGATAAAATAACACATAATGAATCTTTGTTTGTGCAATTATGAGTGTTTGATTAGATAACTAAAGTAATTACAGTGCTCTTTTAAAAAAAATCTCAAGTATAATCATTCAATTTTATTTATTGATAGATTTCAGTTAGTGATAATTATAAAGAAGGCGTCACACAAGATAGACGAATGGCATAACATCTCGTATGATTTAATTACTAATATACTGTTTAAAAGAACAACATATTTATCAAGAACAGAAAGTTTTAAAGAATAGAAATTTATAGAGATTTTCAAAACTTATTATTAGGGGGACCCAAAAGTGATCGCTGATGTTTTTTTTTCATATTTCTTATACATATTATTATAAAACATACTTTCCATCATTATTAGAAAGTGTTTTTCATCTTCCTTGTGGTTTTTCTATTACTTTTTTTAAAAAAAGAAACGGTTTTGAATCGAAATACTCACAAATTTATTTAGTTGCTTTGTAATTTCTGGTTTCGACATTTTTCTCTTGACAATAATATCAATTTTATTACTCATAAATAATGCTAAACAATAGTTCTAAGCAAAAAAACAGACATGCTTTCTTTACCGTGTTTGGACGTAAACCGCACTACAAAAAATAGGTTATAAAATACGCGATCTATTTCATCCTAATATTAAATAATATTTTTTAAGAAATATATATATATTTAATAGGATTCATGTCCGCTCAAAGTATTGCTGATATTTGTTGTTATTATTTTTTCAGTTTTTATCTGTAACCGGTTTGACTCTACAGTGTGTTTTTTCTTTCGATCCTGTATTCGCCGTTGGATTTGATCAGTTCCTCTCTTTATTATCTAGGAATGTGACGCCATAGCGTGATTTTGACGTTTTATTTCGAATTAATATATTATTTAGTATCAAAGACAGGATACATTTAAATAATATATTCCATAAATACATATTTATTTTGGTTGAGCATATATTTGGAGTGTAATGTAACGTGTTGACTATTCCAGCAAAGATTTAACGTTGTGCAATTTTTGCTAATGGACGCGACGTGACGTGGCCGATCTCAGTTGCTCCACGTCATCAACGAGGAGTGTAGTACACGCTTTGTAATTCGTATTCGATTCTGCAATATAAAGTAAATCGATAAGGTTCTCAACCAGTGCAAAAACCAGTGCTAGCCGTTTGTTTCTGGTTGAAAATAAAATCAACCTCTAACCCAGCATCATAACATCCAACCGGATAAGGTTAGTCGATATTTTTTAAATCGTAATTTAAAAATGTAATATGTATAAATATTTATCATATAGTAAAATCCTGTATTTAAAAAAAGTTAATTATAATTATATATCTTTAAACTAAAACCTGTGTATTTTCTGTTGACAGTTACACAATATTAGTGCGATTAAATTAAATAATAACAAATTGAAAAATTTAACCAGTTCTGCTGATTTGAAATATATTAATAATTTGCTGCTTACATGTTACGATAAGAAGTGGGCGAAACCATGATTAGATAAAATTAAAAAAAAACTTTATCATTATTATTGATGTATTGTTTTATTACATCAAATTAATATGACCTACATTTAAATAATACATCCCTAGATATGATTTACATATGTACAATTGATTTGAACAAATTGTGTGTCATGTATTATCTTCATTGATATTCAATGTAATAATATTATTTTATTTATTCAGAATAAACTCATAAAAATGTCGTCTGATATAAAAGAATTATTAGAAATATCTCCATATTTTACACGTGAATATCTCAATCAACAATTAACTATTTGGTTCGAGCAATCTTCTGAATATATCAAACATGAGGTAATATTTATACAAATTATTTATATTTTATGTATGATATCAAAACAATATTTATTTTCAAGTTTGGAAAAGGAACTGGTAAAGGTGATTCATATCTGAGTGATATGCATCGAATCGTCTTATATGCTAAAACACTCGATAATCCCAGCGATGTGAAAATACATTTGCTTATAAAGAAAATGCCCAAAAACATCGCCAGAAGAAAGACTTTTCGATGCGAACAATTCTTTAAGAATGAAATAAATTTTTATTTGTACATTCTTCCCGAATTAATCAAGTTTCAAAAAGAGAAAAACGTTACAAATTCATTTGATTGCGTTCCTAAGCTGTTCGGAGCTGTGACCGATGGAGAAAATGATTTTTTAGTACTCGAAGATATGAACTTTTATGGTTTTGGATCGGCAACTAGACAAGAAGGTTTAGATTACGTCCATATCCAAGTATTTCTGGAATGCTTTGCAAAATTCCATGCAATATCCTTTGCTTTTAAAGATCAAAACCCAGAACATTTTAGTAAACTGGCGGAGTTGCCGTTTGAAACATATTTCCATGATAGACACTGGGATTGGTACAAAGGAATGTGGAAAAGAGTTTGCGTTTGTGCTATAGATGCTATCGAGAAAGAATATCCGGGAACAATATATGTTGATAAAATAAAATCATTTGCAACTGATGAAACGTTTTTTAAAGCGGCAAAGGCAGCAACTACTCCTGGAGATACATCTGTTTTTAGTCATGGAGATAGTTGGACGCCTAATTTTTTAGTTAAATATAAATCGGGTACTACGACGCCTCTAGCCGCAAAAATGATCGATTTTCAGTTGTTCAGATGCGCTTCGGTAGCATTAGACGTTGGATTCTTTATTTATGGATGCACAACTGAAGAGTTAAGAAAACAGTATTACAATAAAATGTTAAAGCATTATCACGATACGTTATCTGAACAAATTATCGAAATGGGAAGCGATCCAGTTAAGCTATATTCTTGGGACAAATTTATGCAGGAAATAAAGGAATACTCATTTTTCGGCTTGGCATTTTCTTTCGAGTCTACTCCTGTAATAATTCTTGATCCCGAAGATGCATTCGACGTGGATAGTATTACGGTGGGAATTTTATTTTATTTATTTTGTGTATAATGTAAACATATTTGCAATAATATAATAATCTATAAATTATAGGGGGACGAAGCTATAGATGTCGCAAGCATAATGACAGTCAAACCGATAAAAAGTCAGGCAGGAAGATTGCGATTAGCTGGTAACATAATTCATGCAGTTGATAATGGTTACATATAAATCAAAAAAATATTTTGGTTATCTACAATTTTATATATTAATATTTAACTATAAAAAAATAAATAATTTACAATATATATATATTTGTATTATTAATATACATATATAATTATCCATAGTGTTAATAAATATTTTTTAATGCTATTGTGGACATGCTCACACGGCAGAGTATTAAGGCCAAGCACTTAAGTGACAGCAACGATGTTACCATGGCGACAATGAAAAATTTTGTCTGTTTCTAAGCGTTGGTCGATGTTCGTCTAGTGCTATTTTAAAATCCTTTATTAATGAATCGAGAATATCGAAAATAGTAAGGGGTTTGATCCTCTTGTGTTAGTTTGTTCATGTCATGCATCGTTTTGTTTAATTAAATTGATCTATTGATTTGGCGATTTTTTAAAAATAATAATTGCCGCTGAACGACACATCGTCTTAAGTGTAAAATAAATGCAAGCATGACTGAAAATTACATATTAACATGAATAATGTCATACAGTAATTGTGCACAAATTTGACATCATAAGATAACACGATGACAAAGCAATTAATTTAAGTATTGACATTTTGATAAGATAAAAAAAACGCCGAAAAAAAAATATATAAGTAAAAATACTATTTTACTATTAATGGAAAAAAACGAAGGAATTGTATTATACCTAATTTATATAACGTTATTATAACATAACGTTAATTGACTGATCTATGTAGTACATAATAATTCTAAGACTAAAAATGAATTGCTTATATTCCATGGTGAAAATTTTAATTTCATCTTATAATTTGAATATTTTTGTTGGGAGACAAATGACCAACAAGATAAGAAGACTTTAACGTAGACGTGCCAATGGGGTGCTATTTGGGACCCCAAATTTTGACTTTTCTCGAATAACTCTTTTCATATTAATCATACGTCACAAACTTTTTGTATTTATCTAAAAAAAAGTCTAAAGAATAAATATTATAAATAATCATTGACCTTTATTGTCCGGAATTTCGAAAAAGTATTCGCTTGTTTTTAGCTCGCATCTGGTACGATGTGCGAGTGACAGATGCTGCGAGAACCCGGCGGTCGATAGTAGGATTGTCGAATTTTTGTCAAGATATTGAAGAAAAATTCATTAATATATTCGCCCCCTTCTATTTTCGAGCCGCTGTGACGGATCGGCTAATGAAATGCAGTAAATTCAATTGTTATAGATATTTTATATATTTTATTACATATGTAAAATATGATATAACAAACGACCGAAATATTTCTGAAAATGAGTTCAAGAAAGTCTGTTCGTTATTTTCATTAAATATTTTTATATTTTCAATCTAATTATCCAAAGTGTAATGAAAATATGGAGCCGCGTGGAAAATGGATTTCACTAAACGAAAAATGCAATTCCCTGTCGCAAAATCTAATTTTCTCTAATTAATATGATTTAAAATATGTTGCTAACTGACGGATAATAATAAGATCATTGCTAATATAACATTTTAACTAAAATTTGGAATTTATGAAATTTTATTACACTTTTTATGTAATAAAATTGAGCTGGAAAAGCACTCTCTGTATTTCTATTATGTTATTCTTTGTTGCCAATGAGTATAATAATGTTTGAAAATAACTGTTAATCAAAGATGTCGTCCCACTACAAATACCAATGAAAACTGAAATTGAAAATATGTTATTACAAATAAATATTTAATTACACAATGTAATAAAAACGATTATTTCAGATATATAGATATATAAATGTGATTATTATTGATACTATAACATTTGAGTGGTTTAAATAATGGCCAGAATGATTTCAAATGTTCGTCTAGAGATGTCATTACTGAAAAAATGTATTATTTATTTGGTTTGACTACGATGGATGAATGGCATGACAGAAAGATTCCAATGCGCCATCACTCATAAAGATTCGATAAAGATTATTAAGATCCAAGTCACTCACACTTGCATTCCCCCCGGTGTCAAACCAAGATACTGGTTAATTTTAATATTATTTCAGTTGGTTTGAAATTTATATTAATTGTTTTATAAATATTTATTCAACCCAGGATAGATGGGATTACATTAATTAATTCCAACGCGCCAAACTACCCACATAAATATTATAATGAGTTTCTTCCACTCACTATATGCCCCCTAGTGTTATAAAGTGTTATAAAGAATTCCCTGAATTCATAATTTTCGTCCGACAGTTATCCGATTACTAACTAATTGTTTTACTTAATATATTTTTTTATATTCATGATACGTATTATGTATGAATGCCCTAATTAAATTGCTTATAATGCACATATTAAAAGTTTTATTGAAGTTAAGAAGGAGGATAAATAATGATAGCCTTTTGGGAATACGACTCTGATACATCGCTGAACTAAGAATATCTCAAATCTTGTTTATTTAATAAAAAATAATACATATAAGGAATATTTTCATATTCGTTGTTACTTACTCTCTCTACATTTTATAGTAGTTGTTGATCACAACCCCTCACATAGATTTTATGATCAAAAAATCTCGAAGAATCTTGATTCTTGACATTTTTTTTATGCGAACCTTGATATTAGAAAAATGTTTCAAGTCCATGATTATTTTAAGTCAAAAGACGATAATTAAAATGAAGACAATTGTATAGGTGATAAAAATAAAGCAATTTTATACCAGAACCTATTTTTGAGCTTTACATATTAAATAGAAATCATTAGGAAAATATAAAATATTTGAAAAACTCGCCAATGCGTAATACATCTTTACAAAAACATAATGTGGACAAAAAAAGTCAAACAACAATTATTATTAGATTGCGAGATATGATGGAAATCGATACTATTAGATTTAGTGAAGGCTCTGAAACTTGTTGAAATAGTAGTGAAGGCTCTAATCCAAGAAGATGCAATTTTTTTAAGCACAGAGGGTATACTATTTTTTTTTTATTTAATGCCCTCAATATTGCAGAAATACTTAAAAACCTCTAAATGAAATAAAAAAATAAATTTATAAGTTATTAAAATTATTTGCAGGACCCAAAATGCTTACAGTTGGTCGAATCGCAAAATTTAATTGCTTTAAGTTAAAATGCTGAAGTAATAAAATTATCCAAAAACATATTGAAGCGGCAATTTTATTTACCGAGACTGAAAAAATATAATTACAGTATAGCAATATCCATATAGAGCAAAGAGCTAGTAAATTTAACACCTTTGGATAAACACTATCCCTCAGAGTGTTTTATCCAAAGATAAACGAAATAGCTGAATAACATTTCTGGACACTGATAAAAGAAATAGCCGTCTATGAAGCACCTTGAAATATCGTGTCGAAAAAAATAACAAGATCAAGGATAAATCAATAAATTGCTCTTGTTTTTATTTAAAAAGTCATAATGAATAAACTACTCGTAAAAATTCTCTTATTCCCGAGATTCACAAAATTACTAAAAAATAATTCACAATCACTAATCTCAAATATAGCATTATATTATAAATTAAGAATACAAATCCCTTATGATAAGATAATATTGATATACAAATGTATTCATTATTAACTTATTATACTAAAATATTAAACAAGCCGGTACCCTAAAATGTTAGTTTTTTTTTTATATGCTACTGCTTTAGTTTTATCTACAGCACGTACATATGTAGCAGTATTTGAACGTCAGTGATTGAGTCCCTTTTGGGACTCCATTGAACCAGATAAATTTAAAACTGGATAACTGAAAACATACGGGAGCTAAAGAAATGCCCTATGGGATGTAAGGAAAATAAAAAAAGACAATCAAAGTTAGCAGCCAAATCTCTACCCAGACAGTAGTAAAAAGAATTATTAACATTTACACTGCCAATGTTTCAGAAAAATAATAAAACGCATATAAAAACAAACCTCGCTGAACAGGTTTTAATTACGACATAAAAGAGAAATATTCCCATAACCGTGGTCACTCAACGATATTACTTTTTAAATAATAACATTTATATTTTTCATCAGATTTAACTTAAATACTCAACGATTTAATATGTAGTTCTGTATGTTTTGAACATCTGGAATAAAATAATTCTCAATATTATTTAAATAAGTGACATATATTTTAATACCATTTTTTTGGATTGAATTAAGATCAAAACCCGAGTTTTCATCATTAAGATATTTGCATTAGATCATCAACATTTTATTTTTTTGTCGATATATTTGTTAACTAAAACATTGTCACACAATATTTTCATAATTAATTACTAATACCAATCATATTTTTTGTTACATATAACCGGTTGCGGAACAATGTTTCAAATGGACCAGATAATATTACGCATCGCTTTATGAATACTTATCGAAAGGACTTTTTGCGCATCGTATTCGATATTCTTAATCCAAGACATATTTCCACTCAACTTTGTATTTCCATAGTCGACGGTGCATAACTCAAGTTATACATAATTACATATTTAATAAAGTTAATCTAATGTAACGCATTAAATCGACAGTTTCGGATACACATCTTGGATTAGTGCGAAATTACCATATTGTATTATTATTTAATGCTCTACTCACCTGTTAATGAGACGATTGAGTTTGCTTCCGGCACGCCAGCTCTTCGATACATGGTCGAATATTTGCAAATGCGTGGATTGAAGCAGATTATGGAATTGAAAGATATGTGTGTTTCGTTTTGATTGATGTGGATGCAAAGAAACTCTGTTGACAGAAATAAATTGAGTGAAATATCACAATGTTTCTTTTGTACTTTTGACAGGCACATATCCGAAGTTGTAAATAGACAATTTCTCGAATTCTGTTTGTTGTGAAACGTCATTCGTCATTTTTAGCAAGTCTAAAAAAACGCGAGATGAAATGCTATTAAATATTATTAGAAACAATCCAATTTTGTTTTAGCAAGTAATAATTATCTGAAAAATATAAATTAAGTCTTCCGTATTATAAGTTCAATTTCAACTCCACTAGAGCGAGTCTAATATATTAAGATTATTCAACATTTTATTACTTTCTTGCACAGTCAAACTTCTTTTATGCGAAATACATATTTTCAATGGCGGCTCGTGGGTAAAACTTTTGGGGGTGCTGTGGAAGATTAAAAATTAATTAAAGTAAATTTCAAAAGTACTCAGTTTGGAGCCGCAGCGCAACACATCGCTTAGCGACGAGACCCCCCTCTATCCTCCGCATTCATCCAATATACGACACCGGTAGCGCTGACGAACAGACAGCGCTCTTGCTCTATACCGCGCGGTAATATATAAATATAATTTATATTTTCAAATAAATAATACACAATACACACATATATCATCATCATCATTTGCCAGTCACAAGGCTCTCACTCGCTGAGGGCATGGCCTTAACAAACTCTCGCATGGTAGTCGAGGCCAAAGGTAGTCGAGAAAGGGGAGTCTCACACGTGACGTGAGGGCTCCCCTTTCGTGTCCATACCGCGGGGACCCGAGCCGTCTTGGTATGCGGTTTTTTGTAAAGAGTTTCCCTCTCTTGGCCATTGCTGGTATTGGACGTACATCTTCTACCATGTTGGTATCGGATTTTACCCTCTCGACTGTGTCCAGGCAAGTAAGAGGGGGTTTGTCTCGGTATTCGTTTGTTCTCTCTAAGGCGTTATCTGCTTTTAACGAGTAACGAGTGACGAGAAGCGAGCGACCACACACACACCTATATAGGATATATATATATATATATATATATATATATATATATATATATATATATATATATTAATATATAAAAAATATATTTTTCCTCGGTTTGCTTTCGGGTGCTGCAGCTCCGCAGTGTATATGGACGAGCCGCCCCTGCATATTCCCTAAACGCATATTACTATAAAAAAAAAATTACAAATATATTTATAGCCTGAGGATCGTGTTTTGAATTTTTTATACTGCAGAATAACGTTAACCCTTCAATGCGGCGGGTCTAACAACGATTCTGCATCTGATAAGCCGTTTTGAACCAAAATTTTTTTGGCGAGGTAAATTTGTATTCACCGTTTACCGCTATATTAGACCATTTTCCTATACGAGATTTATGCAAACATGTTGATTAGGATATGTTCTTCCATCTCAACTAAAAAAATAAACTCGATTCGCTTTATTTCGTAATAATAAATCACCGAACAAAAAATCAATTGCTCAACAGATCCGCGTCCGGCCGACTGACCAAGTGTCGTGTTCTCTCGCGTCCCGTTCCCCCATATGTTCACTACGTCACACTCAAGTGGGGTGCCGAACCATTCTGAGACGTGCGACTATTTTTTTTACTCGAATATATCGAATTGGTCAAAAATATCAACCGGCCGACCGGCGATGTTCATTATTAGTGCGCACATGTGGATGCATTTTTTTTATATTAGTGATACAATTCTGTTTGAAGACAAAGTAGCTTTCATATCAAACTCGTAAATATACATTTTATTACCAAAAGAGTATAGGGTGCTGTAAATAATTTGTATATAGAAAAAGAACATATAATCCAATCTGAGATGACAACACCATTGAATGTCATCAATCTTATGTTATTGCTTGCAAGAAAGCAGAAGCATTCTTACTAATATTTTACAGGGATGATTAATATTTATAAAAAAATTTCAAATATAAATACTAAACATGTATTGGCTAAAAAAAAGTACAGAGTATACATATAAAGTACATACTCAATTATTATATATTAAAAAATGGTACACAGTAAAATGTACATGAATAAAATAATAAAACAATATACATTGGACTACAAATAGAACTATGAATGGTATTATTCAAATCAGTCATTTATAAATAATATATATAAAAAAAAAGAGATCAACACAGTATATATTTGTACAACATAAACATAATCTAAAACTGCCTGGTGTGTGTGGTAAATTTCAAAGCATGGTGTTGCCACAATAATGTCATTACTAAATGATACAAAAGTAACGTAACATTACCTCTTTTTGAGATTTGGTGGAATGGGAACAAAACATGACATTGTCTATATGATTTTGAAGATTTCACCTTGTGATTGGCAACAACTTCGGCATATGTTTTGATAATTCAGTTGATATTGTACGCGAAAACGAAACCTGAATGAACAATTTGAGTATTTATATCTTTCTGAGACAATTTATATTTTTTTAAGATTCCTTTATTACATTTAGTTGAAATTCTGAAAGCGATATTTTTTTTGGTTATATTCCTGTACATCGTATGTGCGTTTAAAAAAAATATAAATCAAAAATGTGAAATGCAATTTTCTTATACCATTTCACACTTTTTCTAAGACAATTTAGACTGGATAGCATCATATCGGTTTTATCGATTGATGATGAGCTATCAAGCTCATGTATGACAGGAATAAAAGGACCAGATCTCCAATGTGATAGATTTTCGGTAATTGTTTAAGTACATGGGATATCGGGTCTCTACTCAGATACACCCAAATCGGAACGTTCGTATTCTTTTCCCCTCACGAATATCATCAAAATCGGAGTATGGATCCAATTAAAGGTCTTTATTGTCGTCGTAGTGACATTATAATTTCGGAAAAAACGGACTCCAAATTAATAAACAAAAGCTAACATAATTATAGAATTTTAACTGAAATTCAAATAATGTAATGCAATAATACTTTTTTGGCAGCCCTGACCCAGCGTACGGAAACAAACACCACCAATGGCCACAATGAGATATAACTGAACTCTTTCGGGATTTGTTCCATATGTATATTTTGTATAGTTTTTTTCTTTCTTGTGATTGGTTGGATTATAGTTAGCTGTGTTTGTGGGCTAATTTTTTAAAACAAATTGGTCTAATTTCTATTTGTAACCACTCAATTTAAATCGCGCAAATAAATGTTCATCAGATACGCAGTAGACCTGATTCAGCAGTTCAACATTCAACATTCAAAGTGTACGTTTAAACCATGATTTATAAAAAACTAATTCGGCCTTGTTTCTAAAAGTTTGCGATTCCTATAAGTTGTAAATAAATTGTTTCCATTTACTATCTAGTAAATGTTAAGGTTGAAGTAGTTAAATTTTCAGTTCAATATGTTGATTAATAAAAAAGTTATGACGTTTTTTGTAAAATAAGACGTTTCATAAAATTTCGACAAATCGGCCCTAAATGGACCTAAATTAATAAACAAATTTTAACTATAATTATAGCATTTTAATTATATTTTAAATAATGTACGTGAAATTTCCTTTATGATTCACCGGCCAGACGGCCGAGTATGTCATCGATACTACGCGAGTCGCGCGGGATTTGAATGAGGCACCAAGCAAAGGATTTGAATGGTTGGCTGTTCATATTTATATTTTATATGCTTTATATAACTTTTTTGGTAAAAATCTTTTGGTTAGCTGTGCTATTAGCTGATTTTTTTAAACAAACACTTTCATCACTTAACTCGGTCTAGTTTACATGCAACGACAAGTTTAATTTTTTAAGAATTTCGCGCATCTACGCGATGCGCCCGCACCCTGGACACGATTTGTTTGCGCATGTACGCGATGCGCCCCGCACTGAAAGGGGTTAATATTCTCGTTCTGATGATAAGAAGTTTTTGAAAATTTGTTGTAAATTGTGGGCCGATATAAACTATTTCTCTATATAAAAATCGGAAGGTTACTATTTTAATTTGGTTTTTCCAGCCATGAGGTTTCTATTTATAATTATAATAAATTTAAAGTAATACCTGATTGAATTTAACGGATATGTAGGTACAAAATTTATTAAAACCCAGATTACGTTAAATCAGTAGCATACATAACACGCTTGGATATTACTAAAAAGGGTGAAAAATTGTACACATATATTTTAATACAAAAATTGAATGGCTGGAATTATGTGCAAGAAAAACGATCCAGTATTGTTTATCAAAATTATTTACCGTCGGTTATAATAAATTAAAAATCATTACAAAAAAAATTAGAACAGGATAAGTTTAAAAGATTTAAAGTATTATTATTAAAATTGGAAAGAAATTGTTATAAAAAATAATGGTTAAAATATTATTGAAAGGATAATATTTTGATAAAAAATGCGAAGGCGAAATGTCAGCTATAAAGTAATTTTTTAGAATAATTTTCATGGATTTACATGCTCTGAATTTATGCTGGAAATTGTGCATCAGTTTTCAGCTTGGCTATATCGGTTTATAGGTTTTGTCGATATATTCTATTATTTGATTATTATATAGTCGAAAAGAAAATCTCGGAATTTTCTTTCTTTTTCCAAAATTATTTATTCGATCAATCGGATATGCTCTACGTTTGTGCTATCGCCTTTTCAAATCTTTGAATCACTTTTGGGATTTTCGGGGCGGCGTTTAGGTGTTTTGGCGGTCGTCTTTATCTTCATAACGTCGACAAAACGTCGCCCTTATGCTTTTTTTCATTTTCGGAAATAGAAAAAAGGGCACTGGGGACCGCGTCCATCCAGACAGAAGCCGAAGCATTTTAATTGAGTTTTTGCTAAAAAAACAATTCTTTATTAGTTAAACGCATTTTTTTTCGACAGCTAACATGCGATAGCCTTAAATTGGACTACGTCGGGAACAAGGGGACCGACACAAAAAAATGTGACAATCGGCGATTGCATCACCCGCGAAATTAAAAAAATCAGATTATTTTTTATTAGACCGGGCATGCCGATACGGCGGGCTAAAAATATTTGACGTTGTTGTCATAGCTTTCTTGTTAGCCTTCCAATGTACTGGTATATAGTCCATGTTTATACCCTTAAATGATCTTGGTTCGAGAGCTTGGTCGATCGGTGTTTTCATAATTTGATCATCGGATGCATTGCTGCGTGATAATATCGTCACTCGATCTTTCGCCGCCTCGAAACCACCAACAGTTTATTGAGATTTGGATAAATAAGTCATGCTAGGCGTTTTTGCCAGTATAATCCAATTTCGTCGTCATTAAACAACCGGTCAGGTGTATATAAAATTTCTTCAATCCTTATTTCGTTCCTTAGGTTTTAGTAAAAATCCGTTGATCCATGTTTTTTTTCTCATCCGCGTAAATCGAGAGATAGGCGTATAAAAGCTTTTGTAATAACACTTATGACATTTATTTTAAACTAATAAACGACTTAAATAGTGAAAATATATATTTTTTAAATATATTAATGAAATTATAAAATAAAGCGTTCGATGACAGATTTCATACATGCAAAAGAATGAGAAAAATTCATAATTTTCTTAAATCCCTTCGATGTGGAGGTTCAGTCTGCGCCTCCAAATTCACAAACGGAGTTTATATATTCGCAATCGGGCATCGAGATGAAAACAATGTTCAAAGGAACGAAATATCCGAATTTCATGAAGATGAATTTCTAATATTAAGGCAAAAAATAAAGTAATAAATCATTTCGATCGGACTTGTTTATTTTGGAAATAAAAAGTAATATTATTATTAATTCATGAAATACGGGGATGTCCCAACAAATGTATGCACTAGGAACAGACTAGAACTATTCGAATTTACTGCAAGAATCTGTTTTACCACGCATTCGAAAGGATTTTATTCCCAACGGAACGGAGCACCACCCTACTCGGTGAGAATCTTCCGAAGAGACGGGCTCGGACAATGAGGTCCCATAGAATACCACGGCGGTTTCCCAGACCTTACGCCGCTCGACTTTTTCTCGCGGGGATACCTTAAAAATAAAGTCTACGTGGGAAACCGACACTGGAACAATTAAATGTCGCAATCGAGCAAGAATGCGCCACAACACAGTACGAAATGTTTGTCGAAGTTCGTGAATCAGCAGCCCACCGTTCTCGACGGGATATTGACGAGAGCGGTAATAATTTTGGACGGGAGGAAAAGATACATTTTATGTAGATTCTTTTGCAATTTAAATATTAATTATATGGGAATAAAAACTGAAGTAATAATCGTTCACACCGTGTATACCTTTTTTTAGGGACAAGGGTATATAATATGTGGCTTTTATTTTATTTGGCCGGCTAACGATTTCAGTTGGACCCCCCAGATTTAACCGGGTATGTTATATAAAATAACTTGCAAATAAAACGTTTAGGATAATAAGAAATTTACTTAAACATATCGAGGGCGATCGAGGTAGTTAGTCGCTAATACAATTCAGAGACTTGCAAATCCTCCCCGGATTGCATCGTACGTCGAAAGGTCGTCCAAACTTTGTGTTAAATTATTTTTAATAAATCCCGACTGGTCCGGGAAATAATTTTTTAATTTCTTTAACCTTCCCGAATCGCGTTCGCGACGAGAGCGGCGAATTGTTTATTACGTCGTCGCTCTCGTTTTCTGTTCAACCGAAAGCAGCACCGAAAAATATCGTCGGGAACGAGACGCGCAACACGCAACTCGAGGTCCTAGTGCGAAAACGGACACCGGAGCTTCGGAGAAAGCGGACCGAAGAGACGACGAGGCGAAGAGGCGAAGAGGCGGAGGGCTCGCGGGGGCCGTGCAGGGGCGGCCGGATGCAGAGACCGCAGCGGCCGCCACTGGCCGCCCGGCGCCGCCGCCGCCCGCACGTGCCGCCGCCAGCCATGAGCCGCTAGTACACTCCGCCACACTCCGCCACCTCCGCCACTCGCACACTCCGCCACTCAGGCTCCGCCACACACTCCGCCACACTCCGCCACTAACACCCGCCACACTCCGCCACTACACACCTACGCCATGGCCCCGGCTCCCGCCTCGCCCAACAACGGCTACCTGCGCAGTCCGCAGTCCGGCGACGCCGCCGGAGTTCTTCTCGACGACATGAACTCCCCCAAGGGCACCGTGGTCAACCTCGGCGCCGACTCCAAGACGCACACGGTCCTGGTGAAGCGGACCTCTGGAAGCGAGGCTTGCGGAAGGTCCGGCTCGCGCTTCTGGATCGCCGCCACGCTCCTGCTCACCGTCGTCGGCGTCGTCCTGGCAAGCGCGCTCCTGCAGCTCCACGGCCGGCGCGGTTGCGACTCGGACGGTGAGTCTCTCGACTTCTTTTCGAACTTTTCCGCGAGTCCCTTCCAACGTACGTACTTACTAGACGACGTTTTCCGCGTTAGATCCCGATTTACGTGTTCGAAAATAAATAAACGGAGACGCGTCTCTCTCGACGCGCGCGATTAAATTTAAAACAAATCAAAGTTCGAACTCCTCGATTTCCGGTCTCCCGCGACCGAGAAGAGTCGACCGACGTCTAGAACGCTCGACTAAACGACGAGGAATCGTCGAGCGGAAGACGAAGAAAAGCAACGCAAATTTGATCGTCCGAAATATAATATTCGATAAAATCGAACGGGGAAATTTTTGAAAATCCCGCCTCGCATTTACTTCGACGCCGTGACTCTTTTTATTATTTGCAAACGCGAATTGCGGAAGACCTCGCGAACCGAACGGACGACGGGCCGAGGAAAATCGGTATTTTTCCTCGCGAAAAGCGATCCGTCCGGTGGCCGGGGCGTTGCGGTCCATAATTTTTGACCCCTCGCGAGCTTCGGTGCCTCCTTTTATCTTCGTTCGCCTTCGCGACGTTGAATAAAAACGAATCGTCGGGAATCCTCCGCCCTCGAAATTGCTATTCCGCGCTTCCGGGCGCCTTTTTAAAGAGAGGAGAGCGCAAAAATTATCATTTTTTATCTTCGCCGAATTGAATCGATCCGACGGCGGCGTCCACCGAATCGATCTCGATAATTGGCAATTTGTGGCGGGAAATGGAAGGGATGGAGTAACCGAAGACGAAAATCCCGTCGCCGATCCGGTAAACGATCGCAGATTTTAACGAATCGACCGACGTCCGCGACCGTAGATGCGCTCGCTTCTATTTTTACGCGGACCATTAAAAGAAAGAAATTACTATATTTTTACGCGAACACCGTTCTCAGAAAAAATGTGTCGGTTTTAAATTTATCAATAAACAGCTGCTGCATTTTCTCACTTATGATTCCAACCCAAAACGAGCTTTAAAATTCTAACGGGACCCGCAGATTTGTATGGCTTGTTATCGATAAATTTATAAATAACTCGTGAGACAAAAAAACACAGAAGTGGACAACTGATTTCCTAATAATAAGAAATTCAACAACACAAAACAAAAGTTTCATTAGATTCTAACACATTAGACATGTCAGTATTTTTTTTCTCACTTAAAATAATTATACATATGTATGAATAATTTTAACATTTTGAATATAAGTTTTCATTTTTTTACACGATTTTCTATAACACCACAACATTATTCTTTATTAATAATAGAGCTTTTATAATTTAAAGAACTAACTTCAATTTTGTATGAATTTTAGGGGTTTTCAACACGGTTTTTGATGAAACGTGTTTAGCGTTTTAAAAGGAATTGAGTGTAATCGTTTAATATTAGCGAAACGTATTTAAATTATGTTTCGATTGGGTTAAATTATTTTTAAATTAGAAAAAATATTTATTAATCTAATAGTGTTCCCCGAATTTATTCGGCACCGTTATTCGCCGGCGCATACGTCCTAATTGAACTATTATCAAATTACGTATAATCGGGTTGGGCGCTAACTATTTCCCGCAATGTTTACAACTTTGGCCCAAATTTCGGGGTCGACGATAATTGACGCTCTAGATTTTCGTTAAATTAATAAATTCCATTATTTTAATGCAGTTTGTTTTAACCAATTTGACTCCCTCAAATATATGCCCTCGGACAATATTTTGCTTTTAATTAACGAGCGACCCCCTCCGAAGGAAAACGCGAAAGCCGAAATCGGAACGTTGAATAATTCGGTTGTTTAACTTTTAACCCGATAAAGTTAACAAAAGTAAAGTTCGCCCGGTCGAAAGTGTGTTTGGGGAATTTTTCAATTATGAGGCGCGCGGTGTTTCGCGTCCGAGGAAACGATGTAGTGGCCTAGAGAAAGATTTGAGAGCCGACGAAGCTCCTAGAGGCCCTTTCCGTATTTAGCGACACTTTAAAATGTAAATAAATCCGATGTGTAAAAAAACGTAATAATAAAATAAATATAAATTTTATTAAAATAATTAATTATACGAGTATATGTATATTAATATTATTATTATGAGACGATATTTTTAAAGACGACTATATTATACATATTATTTGGATGAAATGAAGGGGGAAGAGCGAAAACGTCAAACAGGAAATTTAAATTTTTTTGGGGAAATTGAGATTTTACTTCTTTTTCCTCCCGATCGGAAAAATATTTAAATCTACGTATGTAGTCGTCGCTCTAAATTTAATTAAAGTTTAATTCAAAAACTTCACCGGTTTTTTGACTTTTGACAGTTTATTAAATTCCTTAAAAATCTTCGCCTATATAAATTAGTGCGAATTATTACGTGTCTTAATTTGAGACGGCTCCGTTTCCCGGACGATAAATAAACACAAGTCCCCATCTTCCTCGTTCTTAGTCGTGTATTATCAATCTTACATTTTAAATAATAATAATATATATAATTATAATATCTATATAAAATAAATAAGTTTAATTATGAAAAAGCGATATATTCGTTCACATAACATTCTTGCAGCGCTCAGTTTGTGGCTTTTCCATCCGTTGCACTTAGCAATTGCATTCGCTGCGGGTCGGTATAAGTTATTTATTTTTCTTGCTTTGAAAGCCACTTCTTTGGTCGCCGTTTCGGGATATTGAGCTGAATTTATGTTTCAAGCATGGAAAATATATTGCTTCCGGCACCCGCTTATTTAGAAAAATTCGGCGGTTTTATGTTCAGCTATGTGAAAAAACGCATAAAATATTTTTCATTAAAACTTGGTAATAATCTCATATTTATCAAATTATCCATCGCCAAATAGTAAAATAAGTAAACTAGATGAAACTAAATTTATTTTTATGCAGTTATCGTAAAAGATGTAATTATCGTAAAGTGTAAACCCCATCCAGTTTATGCTTTTTTTTATAACAGCATCTAATATAATCTGCAACCATGAAATCTCTTACGGGGGGGTGTAAGTGTTTCTTGTTTTACATAATTGTGGTTACGCGGGGCGAATGCGGGGCCCCGCTGCCACTTTGACGAACCCTGGGGTTTGTTTACAAGTTTCATCTGTAAAACAATCAACATCCAAAACTTGGTTAGTCTAATGATTAATTATTAACTCGAGCCCGCAACTCGACTGTCGACTGACGGTAATTCGATCAATCGACGAGGATAATTGGAACGAACGCATTCGAATTTACAACGAAGGTACTTAATATGAATACAATGATTTTCATATAATTTTTGAATTGTGGAAAAATTATCTTAATAAATCCATTTTTATTCATATACCCTCTTTCGGAAAGTTTTAAAGCCTTCTCCATTTACAAATATAAAAAGATTTTTTTCCGTTTCCCAAAGTTTTCCCCTTATAAAAAGTTTTCTAATGAGGGGCATTATGTAGATTTTTATAATCATTGTTGTAAATGTGGAATACTTTCGGTAAAATACGTAAAGTTATTCAAGGATTTGCAACAGGTCAGAGAAGTTTGCAAAACTTGGACGTAGACCAAATTTTACAATACATATCATTATAAAGCTCTTCTCACAATGTCCTGAAAATAAATGAAATTGTTTTAATATTATGATAATATTTTTATATGCCACAATTTCACAATATACTTGTTAATACGCATTGTTGAGGTGAATGTTAATTAATTTAAAGCGACAAAAATAATGTTTATAGTCGTGCCATTTTTTATATATCCATCTATCCTGCGTTCAATAAATAATTATAAAACAAATAATATAAATTTCAATGCAACTGAAATAATATTAAAAAGTAACCTGTGTCGTGTTTTAACATTTGGGGGAATATTAGTTTGAGAGACTCATTCCCTTTGTATCCTAGAGTTTTTAGAATGTTTATCAAAACTTTATAGGGATGAATGGCGGTTTGGAATCTTTTTATTATGCTATCCATCCACCGTAGTCAAATAAATTAATTAATTAAGTGCATTAATAAAAAACAACATATTTTTAATTAATTTTTGATCTATTATAGTTTGTTGTCTGGCTAACAGCTTTTGAAGATCCTAATTATAAAAACAAATCGGTTTAGAGACAAGAAACTTAGAAAGTCAATCTCTAAATTATTTTTTTGAACTAAAAATTTCTGTAAACGAGAAACAAATAAAATCCAAAAGAGAAAGATCCGAAGATATTACAATAACTCTCATTCAAAGTCCCTAATTTTTTTGATGGTGTATTTCGCGTTGTCGTAATGCAAGATGACGTCGTGCCTATTGACCAATTCTAGACAATATTTGATGAGTTTCGTATTCAATTTTTCTAGTTGAGAACAATAAAGATCTGCAATGATCGCTTCATCCTTTGGCAGCAATTCTAAATAAACGATCCCCCTTAAATCCGACCACATACACAACATTGCTTTTCTGGATACAATCTAACTCGGGCCTGTAATACATTAATGAAGAGGCCTGGATTCATTTCCACCAAATCTTGTAGAACTTCGTTTGGTTCATCCGGCAATGGAAAATTGTCCGATCTAAATCTGGCAAACCACTTCTGCATGTTCACTCGACAACACAATCGACTCTGTACACATTATAATTGATTTTACGCGCACTGGCGGCATTTTTGAATATAAGTATGTTTCCATTTCGAGGGCTATTTTTCGAGGGCGACATGCAAACGCTAAAACTGCATAGAATGAACTAAACAACGTTTGTTCAATAGTGAATACAAAAAATACACAAACTTATACTCCACATTTTGTTAAAACCTTTTCTTAACTTGTGCAACAATGGCACGTATTTTTGGTACTACATTTGTGTTTATTTTTTCTGGGATCGGAGAACGAAGGTTGGAAATTGAAAAAAAATAGGATGTCAAAACATTGCATTCCAGGCGTAGGAATGCAATGTTTTGATTTTGTAGAAGAGTTTGCTTTGCATCGACCGTGACCGTGGACGTGTCCGAAGTGGATGGCCGTCGATCCCAACGGACCGTAGTGGGACCGCGAGGTCCCGAGGTGTGCAGATTCTATGCCGTCTGTCTGTCTGACCCACATTCGAGACCTCAGGCGAGCGGCAAACTGAAGCTGCGGCTCTCGAAAGAAGTTGCGTAGCCATTGGCCGAGTTTAAATCATTTTTAAATATGTCCATACGACCTTAGAACATAATAAATGGCGGCCCGTGTGTCAATAATGCAAATCGACCGACATCATTGAGAACGACAATCAATTAAACGGCACTCGGGGCCCGCGATTTAATCGAAATCGATTTATTAAATTCGGCATGATTTGCACTCGGGTTCGTATGGGATGCCGGCCTTGGACCAAATACAAATGTCTCACTCTGTTATCGACAACACAAATCTGTACGGCGGTCCGTTGACAGGGAGTTGATTTTTTAATGATATGCATGTCTCACCGTCTAATATGATAATTATTGTTTATTCTCGAAGCAACAAGTTTTTTTCGCATTAAAGATTATATTTATAATAATATATTATTTTGAGATAATCCCAGCTTTCGCAAAGTTATATATGTATTATTAATATGTAATCGGATTATGAATAAATATATAAAAGTATGAATAGATTCGATGAAACTCTACTAAAGTATATTAAGTTATAAATGTATACCCATGAGAGACAATATATCATATCGATAAAAAGACGTAAAACGCTACTAACGAGCATATCCGCGCCCTCGCCCCAGGGACCCACTAATCCCAAATCTAATAATAGTCCGAATATGCTACAGGTTTATGTAATCCTGCTATCTCTGAAACTGGAAGATATTTCATAAAAATATAGTAATACTATCTAGAGCAGATGCGGTGAAACATCACGTGATAATCAATTTATCGTCTTGCTGATAGAGCCATAATTGGATTTTATCGAGAATCGAATGAGAAAATCTTAATAGAAAATTCTACTTCTAGTTGCAGTGTTATTTAAGTATGTAACTTGGATTCGATGGTTCAATAATAATAAAACTTTTATCGATTTATTTACTGGCATTAAAATAAATAATACTTTATTATTGGGATATAGTTTATATATACGAATTGCATTAATCAAGTATCTAAAAATATATATATACGTTCCTTAAAATTTTGAAATTTATTATTTTTTTGGAAAAACTTTGAGAAACTTTTCATCGCCCTTTAATGTTTACGCTATTTCATTTCTACACTCTACTAATCCTCACCATATTTCACACTTAACTGAAAATACGACAAATTATATTTGACCTAATACAATTATATCCACTAAATTATTCATATTTCACTCCGCTACCTCATCCTATCCATTCATGTGAATGTCATTCGTAGTACTCCTCGCTTCACATGTTCAACTAAACTCATATATGTATCTATTTAATTCTAAGCCAAGTATTCATCGCGGCTCTAGAGTACAATGCGCCTCTTTTAAGGGATACAAATAAAAATCTAAAAAAATGGCGGCTCAGAACTAGGTTTCAAATTATCATCGTGGCTAAGAGAGATGTTTTATTATTTTATTTTTATTTTTTAATAAAGATTACCCCAACAAATAATAAGCGAATATTTAATTAACTCAGCCACATGAGGACCAGCACTGTTGTATTGCAGGATTATTTTATGATATTTTACTAGATCTGATCTCTTATGACATAATGCCGTACTCAAACAATTTAGTTGATCACAATACATCTCTGCCCTGACCGTTAGGTCATACTACAACAATTTAAAGAAAATTATTCGTTTACATCTCATCACATAGATAACAATTTTTTTTAATGTTGTCCGGCTGTCAAGATTGGAGATGTTTTTGTTTAGGCATTAACCAGTGTTTTTTCTTCGTAACGTACAAGCAGAGACCCATTTGTAATCTCCAGTAATTCAATTTCGGTGAATTTGGTGGTAAAGCTCTGTTCTTGCAATAATCTGCATATGTTGAGATGTTTCATTTTGTTGTATGGTCGGACCAATAGTGCGGGACGTAAATACCTTGTCTTGAATTTTTCCCTTTATTTTTTTAAACATCTTTAAGTAGTAGACCAGGATACTACGATCTTATGAGATAATTCGCAGAAATTCATAATTAGTTTTCAAAGCACTTTTTTCACGCCGTACTCTTCCAGGTTCATTTTACAAATCAATATTACCAGATTTTTTTTAAAACCACGTTAGTATTTCCTAACATCCAATATATCACCATAAATATTTTATGTGGCTTCACTGGCATTTTTTTTCATTTTTTTCTGCATCAGATTGCAACTCTGCAAATATTATTCTGACACATTTCTCCCATTATCGCTAGATTTGGGAAAAGAGATATTTTTTATCCCAACACAATATTCGAATAGTGTTGTGAAAATGTTCATACACCTTCTAATACATCTACCGCACAAAAATGCATGGACCCAAATGTTTTATAATTTTATCTTAATATAATAAATCAAAACGGACGGAAATTTCCGAATTTAGATCCTATTGAAGAGCGCATGCAATATTTAATAAAACAAAAGAAACTGAGATTTTGGATAAATATATATAATGAATTTAATTCCCAAACCCGTTAATTTTATGCCCACTCGGTCTCTGCTGCGAAGGCTGTGCATAACCCAAAATGAGGTTTCACTAATTATCAATATTAAACTTAAATTATAATTATTATACATAAAAGTTATGATCATTTTTTGAGACATTTTTATATATAATTGCTGTCGTTTTTATTACAATTCTTTATATTCGTGTCGGAGCTCGTTTAATCACAAAACTGGAGTGTCAGAACCGTCACTTTGAATATGTCTGAAAGTACTTTACTATATTATAGTACGATTTGTGTATTTATTTAAATCAGCAAACATATATTTTCCGGAAAATTTATGTGATCCGATGTGATGAGTGAAGTGTGTAATGGATCGCAAGTGAGACGTGTTGATAGAACTGCTGTCACGAACTATCCCGCGGGACAGATCCGCCTGCCAGGACGAATGCCCTTTTGCGTTGTCGTTTTTATGGTAAACTGTACAGAAGAATAAAACATGTGCTCGGGCCCGAGCACTCTCCTCGTTACATATTTATGTGAAACGTCGATGATTCTCGGGCGAATGTCATTATCGCTTCTTTTATTATTCACCAAGGCTTGTGCCATATCTGCGTCTAAACCGTGTGCAGAAATGTAGCCATATATGACATAACGTACACACGTATCAAAGTCGCTGTGTCCTGTTTTCGACATTACACCATTAAACCGATTAACATACAGAGATTGCATTATATGCACACACGTAGGGAAATTAAGGAAATCAGTTGAATAGCAATTTTAAAAATTCGAATCAATTCATATATAAATATATAAAATAAATAATACATACCTATTAGTTCGCTTAAGACTCCCTCCAACTTCCACATTGTTAAATGAATCTCTGATATCATGAAATTCTTCCAATTCCAAATCTCATGTGTTCAGTGAACAATGAAAGAGTAGTGCACGTTTTATTTAAAAAAAAAACCAAAATCTATTGATCCACCGTTTTATGTTTGAATGTAATTTTAAATATTCAATTGTTTTTTTATTTGTATTGTATACAATAAGGTAAGAATCGTCAAATTTATTCTAATTCCATTTCATGATATATAGTGTTGGCTAAGCTAAGGATAATCTTTAGAATGGCTTTGAATAACACCTGCAAAATGACGTATACATTGAGTCTCTCTATTTATTCCAAGACTTAGTTATTCATTTATTTTGTTTTTTACACTTACTACCAACATTCAATTTAATATTATCTGCTATAACTTAGAACATTTCTTCTATTGTAATGTAATGATTTCTTTTGTAATGAGCATACTACATGAATTAATACAATACTATAAATAATTATTGAAAAATATAATAATTTAAACTAGAAGTATATATTATATGATAATAATATACATATATTATAAAATAAACCGAATTCGTATATTCACGGTTGCACAAGATTCCGAGTATATTTATTAAGAATTTAAATTATTTAATTATTATATCAACTATTTATATTGTCTCGTAAAATAATATATAAACCAAAGAAAGCTACTAGCATTAACGTGTTTCTGGAGCTTATAATACCAACTTATGTTTATGTTGTACAAAGCAACGCTTTTATGGTTATTTTTTTTTATTAGATTATTTATAGTTTTTGGCTTGTGAAAACTTAATTTTTTATCATTTTATTGAGCCAAATCTGTAATTTTACACCCTCTAATCGTATTACAGGATAAAATATGTAACAATCCGTGTATGTTAATTAATTAGTGATTACTCTTCCGATGTAACCTAACCCTGCATTTATCGGAAAGCACTATTCTTTTCAGTTATGAGCAATTAAAATTTGTACAGTTCATACGAACCGATTCAGAGAAATTCCGCTTCCAAAATTATCCTTGACATGGTTTTTGTCAAAAGAGCAGTTTCACTTATAGATTCTTCTGAGTCCAATGCTAAAATATCACGTTGCATAAGTATTACATCAATTCTGTTGCAAGTGCAATAATAAAAAATAAAAAATATTTAATTATATAATCCCTTTGAATATATTACGGTCTGTAATCTAGTTAACAGCTTTAAAATTTCGTTATTATTAAAATTATTTTTTTATGTCATCCAAATTTGTAATTTTTCGTGTCTGAAAACTGCTGTAGAGCGAAAAACAAATGAAAATTCGAAGGAGCAAGATCCGGAGAATTAGGCAGATATTATAGTAACTATCGCTCGATTTTCCTAGTTTTTTTAATGATGTCTTTTGCTGAATGTGTCTCGTATTGTCGTGGTGCAAGATGTCAAAGCACCTATTGACAAAAAGTAGATTTTTTCTTTAATTAGATGGGGTATGCAAATATTAACACACTTCATGTGATTCAGCGGGGTTAGTTCGTGCAGTTGCTCAATTTTGAAATTATCTTAGTCGCAAACAACTGCCGATACACAATTAAATGAGTTGATACAAGTGTCTCTGGTAATTCATCAATGGTGACCCTTCGATTCATCCTAATAAAATATCGTAGAACGTTGTTCCAATCTTCAAGGCCTCCCATGACCTGGTTCATCCTGTAACGAAAAATTGCAAACCACTTTCTGGATGTTTGTTCAACAACACTGTCATCTCCATACACATCACAATTGATTTTATGTGAATTAACGGCAGATTCGCCATTTTTGAAAAAAAAAATGAGAATATATGCCGAATTTTCTAAAACTAGTAGACGTGTGAATGCCAAGACTATAGAATAAACTAAACAAATTTTGTTGAATTGTGTTTAGCAAAAAAATACAAACATACACTTATAACTACATTTTCAAAACTGGTGCAAAAACGGTATTTATTTTGGTACTACTTATATATCGTATACAAAAAATAATAAAACAGAGAATGTACCCCTAGTATCACCTACTTTATGTATGAATGTACAAATAATTATTTTATTTTAGAAAAGCGCTTGATATATTATATTTAAGGCGAAAATCGTAAAACGGAGAGGTATGATTTACATAAATAGTGCATAGGACAACCGTCTTTTGTTTCCGTGGTAACCGGATACCAAACAACGAGGTTTGTTGACTTTTTATTACTGCTTGCTTTCAAACGAAACATTGTGCCGAATTCGAGTTCGATTTTGCAATACGTAAGATCCTGCAGGATTCCAAGTTTATTTAAATTAGCGTATTTTAAAGCACCGTCAGCATAATTAATGCAATTCAATTTGTCGCCTTTCTGAATTTCAAAGCACATAATCAGGCCCTCTGTCATTCGCGCAAAAGGATCCCAAAGCCGAGAGGCTAATCTGTAGTAATTTGCAGGTCGTAGTGGCGCCTGAGACTGTTGCATACTTCATGAGGCAGTGGTAAGGTGTCGCGCTTAAGCCTCTGCACGGGCGCACTCGCTACGTATAAATCATCCGGAATTAAAACTTTTTACTTAGGTTAATTAAACATGGCGTTGAATTAATTTTTGGATCGTATGTAATTATCAAAATGTTCGGGAAATACCATTGACATTCCCCGGTGACCATCTAATATAGTCACTGTCCACGTATAAAGTAAAACACAGTATTCGTAATATTAATAATACAAAAAAGTGTGATATGAATTTTGCGGAGTATTTGTATATTTCATGGAAATCGAATTATTAAGCAACGTTATTTTTCAAAGTGCACTTTTATAATTCAATAAAGAACCTTTTATGTTCGAAATAAAATTTTCATCAAACCAATTTGAAAGTGGATACAGCCATAACCGATGTGCCCTGATGAAAGGTATAATTTATATCGCATTTATACAGATAGATCAATATTTAAATATTCGTACGTTTTGTTTATAGGATATGCAGTTTAAAATTGCGTTCGTTCTATTTACTCTGATATTCAAATCTCATTGCGATGCAGTTCACATTTCTCATTCTGTACTAAAATCTCTAATGCCACGTGGGACGCTGCCGTCATAATAATGAGCTGAACAAGTGAGCGATCCTGAATTTCCTTATTATATAACTGAAAAGCGTGGCATAGTATCGAATTAACAAGTTTCCCGACAAACAAATTTCATGAAAACTTGATACGGAATTGGATGAGTTTGTATTGATGTTTGTGATCGTGACAATTCTCTAAGTTTGTAAGTACGTACACGCATTCATTCGTTCGTGTGTAAGTGAAGTAGTTTCGGTTAATGGTTCAATTACCTTCCGAGTCCACAAAATCCATTCGGCATCACTACGTATCCAGTTTCAAATGCCGGAATTAATTCAGGATGTTGTGGTGTCGGTGTGAATGGCAAGCAATAAAGCAGAGAATGGGTGTACAAGAAAACAATTCATTTAAAATAAGGTGCAAATTGTTCTTCATCTCTAGCCAGTGGCTATCTAGTTCGTTAAATCCGTACAATCCATTATCTGAATTTATTTTTTTGTTAAATTAATCCCTTGTATTTTTCATTCAAAAACTTTTTACTTATGTAAATATGTCCACAAATACCGTAATTTGAAATATATTTGACTGTCATTTTTTGCAATTTCGTCTAATAAATATAATAATATTTTCGCAGTGTGAGAATTTCTGATATAGCGAAACAGTACGTGCTTGGCAAGCCGGATGAAATGAGTTCTTTGCGGACATGACTCGTGTCAAGCCCTGAGAATGAGATTGGTCAGATGTTATGGGGAGTATAGTCGTAGACGCTCTCCGAAAAGGTAATCAAACTTGACTGAAAGAATATAAAGACATTAAAAGTATAAAAATTTCCTTACTTCAGTAATCTGTTTTGACATACTAAAACGCATCAATTTGTACATGTCAAAACAGGAAAAAAATAGGTATGTACACTTCGTGTTATATATGTATCGTTTTCTAATAATTGATCATAACTGCTTTGATAATTTTTATTTAGGTACCGTTTTTCTTAAATTAAAAAAACTGTATCTCGAAAAATGAAACTGTACAGGTGTCAAAAACAATTTGAAATGGTAATATTTCTCAAACACAAGTGAAAAAAATCCTAAAATTTGATCGCCGCTTCCGTGGAAAAATTGATTTCCAGCGTCAATATTTACTTGGAACAACATGCTTTTTAATAATTTTAAATAATGACTTTTTGTATTAATATAACCATGTCGAAAAAATGTCCATTCGTTATTTTCTAAAGATTATTAACCTAGCCGTACCGATGGTCCCGAATAGATCTTTTTATATAAATTCTACAAGTCACTAAATATTTGTATTTGTCTAAAAAAAGTCTAAAGAATACATATTATAAATAAACATTGTCCTTTATTATTTGCAATTATGTAAAAAAAAAATAAAAACAAAAATATTCGCTTCCGCTACCAGGCGCGCGATGTTTTTTCTCGCTCGCATCTTAGTACGATGTGCCGAGTGCGAGCGAAACGTGCGATTGACACGTGCGGTGAGAGCTCGATCTGCGGCGGGACATCGCCGAATGCGCGTGTCAGTCATTCGTAATATTGATTAGTTAAAAAAATCAAAATATCGACCAAATTATGAAGCATATCATGAATTTAATAATATTTAACTATTTTTCTTCTTAGAATAATTCATTTTTAAAAAAGTCAAGTTATTGATGAAGAATTCATCATATATATAGACCCGAAAAAAAGAATTGAGTGTACATTTGAAAGAATAATGTTTATTATTGTTTGTGATATCAGCTAGAAATTGGTGATCTTTATTGAGATGTTAGTGTTGAAAATGATTAATGAGCTAGGAAACTGGCTTCTACGTCCATGTATGTTTTATTAATATTAAAATAATTATAAATGGTAATAATTGTCAATAAGATTTATTCGAATATTTAAATGAATCATCCGAATCCGGAGTTTGTCAATATTTTCAATAATGTTTCGTAAAGATTCCATGATGCCGGAGTTACTAATAATAAGTACCTACATATGTACCTTGAATTATAGTTAGAGGAATTCTATTGTGATTCCAATACTGATTCATCAGCCTATTTGGCTTTTAAACCTTGTCACTCTCTCAATTGAACTATTAAATAAGTCTATACATCTCATTTGCAATCGTTTATTGATAGTAATGACTAGATGTCTAATGTCCAGTTGACTTTTCAACAGTTTGATTACATTTAATCAATAACTATATTGGTATCGTGGCCAGCTTTCTAAATATTACTCGTTGGCGAGCGTGTTCTAGATTTTTTTTAAATATCTCTTATATATTTTAAGTGTCCCTAGTATATAGTAAAAAAATGTCGTAAGATTGCATTAGCAAGGAGCCAGTGTTTTAGCTGGGTAATGGGAGCAAGTGCCCACCAACTAGCGGGCGAACGCTGCCGTCGCCGGCGTCGACGGAATCTAATTAACGTTGGGGCAGGCTGGTTACTGGGATGGCGGAATAACAATATAAAAGTTCGCCTTATTTTTTTCACAACGCAAAGCTAATTATCTCGTTAAACTTGCAAACTAGCCTGTCTCTTGAAAAAGCTCGCGACACTCGAAATTGCCGCGCTGCGTCTTCATAATCGCGATTTCCCGTTAGCTGCGTCCTGCGTATCAGGATGTTCATTTACATTTTCTGAGCGAAATCAACAGAGTAATGGAAGTATGAAATTGTCATAATATAAATTGAACGCTTTTAGTATAACTCCATAATATTGAAAGGAAATAAGGATGTCAATAAAACGAAAGCGGAACGCTAATTTCCGGAACTCCAGCATGGCCGATGACGAAAAAAATGTTCACTAAATCGCTAAGTGGATATTTGTTGGATAAGTTCTATATATTTGTAATATTTGAAAATATTTTCAAATTTATGAGATAAAAATAATATAACATGATTAAAATTATTTTTAACATCGTAATTGGATATGGCGTCATAAAAACGATAATACGAAATTATTGATATACATACAAATCGTTTATTAATAAATATTTATAAATTAACATGTGTATAATAAATAATAATACATCCAAAATACATTTTATATGATTAAATGTTTAAAAAATATTTAGTATCATATGTAACTGTTGCACTAGGAATTTATTCACGTAGTATACATACATAGGGATATGCTTTGTTTCCAACTTGGGGATTGTGTAGGATTGCGACGACCTTGTCCATGTTGTCAGTTCCACAACTCAAACTGTCACAGATGGAGACGCCCGTTTCCTTAGACGCGCATTTCCAGGAAGGAGTGAGGGGTAGAGGCGCGGGTCCGAGGTCCCTCTGTTGACCCGAGGTTGACGCTGAAGTCTAATGGACCCTGGGCTATGACAATCCTCCTCTCGCTTGGAAAAGAAGTTCCGAGCGAACGAGCCCCGCCAGGAACCGCGACCCTTTGTGTTGGCGACCACTGCTGCGGAAGTCATTATTATGAAAGCTGCAAACTGTAGCTTTTTCTATACAGTTTTGATGAAAAGCCTTTTTTCTGCAAACGAAAAAATCTTGCCGTATACTCCATTGTGTCCGCGTAATGAAAATGTGCAAATTTCAGATTCATTTCAATGAGGCGCTCGGTTTAATTCAAGCGTCTGAATAATCGCGCGCGTATGTAAAGGGACGTAGATAGGTTATAGCCCTTTTTTATATCTAAGACTAAAATTACTGAATTTACTACTTATAACAATAATGATCAGAATTGTTAGTTTATTAGAATAATATAGTGTTACTGATGGCTTTTATGTGCGGACGACGCAAATACCGCAAGGCCACGGTTGGCATTTTTCGGACGAAATTACTGCCTTATTTATTTAGTGTTTTTTTGGTGAAAAATGTCTATATTTTTGTTACAAAGAACTGTGTTTTTATGATGATGAATTAACGTTTAAAAAAAACACGCGGTATATGAATGTCTCTCAGCTTAAAACCTCGCGGCACAGAAGCTTTTTTAAAGCTAAACCGTCAATTTGTATTTATAAAAAATAAACGTTTCATTAAAACCCTCGGTTTATAGATCCATGTTAACGAACGAAATGTATTTAATGCTGTACCTTGGTAATTTCTCCTGATGCTTCGATTAATATTTAATTTATCAATTTTACATTTCCTGTGTAGCTTTTATTCTTAGAAAACAAGACGTTTCCGCAAGTAATACCCTTAGTTGCGAAAATTTTACCGCGGTATATATTTGGACACGCCTTACAAGCCACTTGCTCCAATTTCATTATCGACATAAAGATGAAAAATAATAAACGTTTACATTCTTTCCAAAATAACCCACCGCTTAATGGGTATGGCCCTGCATTAGATCGTAAAGTGATTTTACGAAAAATTAACCAGAAAATAATGACTGGTGAGTTTTTACGGTCCCCTTTATGCCCTCCATGATTCGCAAACAACTTACTTTCATACAATGCCACCGGCGTAAATGTTTATGCCGTGATGCCTCTCTATATTCATCGCTTTTCATAAAACGCTATAATGGATATGCCATATTTAATGGCGTCATTTAATATAATATTTCAATATAAATAATAAGATGTATCGGTCTCGAGTAATGCCATTGAAAATGCATGCATCTCTATTTGTTTTGTAGCTGTGTCAACTGTCACGTATTCATTTTACGATAATTCTCATATTTAGATGATGAGAATTATCATCTAAATATGAGATCTCATATCTACGTGTCCAGAATGAAACCACGCAGTGTCGGCTCAAATAGTAAGGTTGTTTTTCTTAAATAGGTGCAGACGCGGTTTGAATTATTCACGCGGGCCCTCTGTGAATGAAAGGAGCGAGAGCCGAATAACTTGTTGATGGGCGGAAATTTGAAGTCATGTTTTTCTTTTAATCCCGCGGTATTCGATTTAGCCATGGCACGCTTGCGGATGTGGAAATTTTATTGAATCCGTAGCTGGCAGATGTATTCTGTAAAGTAATTTTGGCAACGTAACGAAATTCAAAAACCAATCTATCACCGTCCCTATGCCAGCGAAAGGAAATGTGTGCAGACTGACGGAAAATATTTGTATACATATTCAGATAAATTTTTCTCAGTGATAATCCAATGAAAAATGGAATAGGACTGAGAAACAATGCCGAGGGGGCGAGCGTGTGTGGTCCAACGCTATCCCTTCATGTGGAGAGTTCCTTAGGGATTTGAATTCGTATTCCTTTCACTTCTTATACTAATATTTTTTTTCTGATGTGTTTACTCCACATTTTTTATATTATTTACATTATTTCATACTCTTCGCAAAGATATACACATTGCATTTTGTTAAGATATAAAGCCCATATCTCTTATAAATATCTCATTCTAATATATGATCTTTATTTTTTTTCAGATAGAAAAAAGAATATATGTTTATCAGAAGAATGTGTTCGAACAGGTATTTATATATAAATAATTATACATAATACAATTAATTTAAATTAGGACACTATTTATATTAATATTCGTAATGACGTTTTACATTCATAAGTTGTAACTACACCGGAGATAATAAGGTCGTTTATTTATAAAGGGGCATTCTGTGCATCAGATCTCGAAGGTGATAAATGAAATATTCTGAAAATAGTCTTCGGTGTCACCTGTGGTCGGTTGCCGATGGAGTATACAAAGGCTCCGACGAGCAGACGCGTGAACTAGTGTGGAAGTAAAGTAAGCGAGCCGAGGGTCACAAAGGGCGCAGGTCATACGAGCAGCTAAATTGACCTCTTTGGACCTCGAGTGGATCGTAGCACGTTACCCATTAAACACCCGGAACAAATTTGTTTGTGTACACAAAGAGTATGTGTTGTCGTTGTCTGCAGGCCAACCATCCATAAATCATTTCCTAAGGCTCTCTCCTGAGGTCGACGGAGTGAAACAAACGTATTCCAGTACTCAGGTAATTAAATCTGTCATAAAATGACAGCTTGATACTTTCAACTTGGTAGTATCATAAAATTGTTTAATTTTATTAATCATGATTTATTCTGGGATTTTTGGAAATCTACAAAGTTAATCTTGTATTAATATATTAAACAAAACTATTATTTATACGCCCGGTTCTTTTTTTTTTGTCGGGAAAAGAATCGGGAAAAAAGAAAAAAAGAAATTATTCCACAGAATATCGTGCAAAAGGATAGGATACACATAAAAATGGCAGATAGGATCAATTACATAAAATCATTTCAAAATATGACATTTTCTAACTCAAAAATATACAATTTATGTTATATACACATTAATATTTTCAAGATATAAATACAAATCTTTATATGCATTTTAATTTTACTTAGAAAGATGTATTCTTTATAAATTATATTAAATATATTAGTCTTATTTCAAGCTTCAAGATTTTTATCCCTGTTTATCAGTTGTTTATACCAATTAATACGTTTTCATAATTTTGATTGATCTCAAAGAGTGATTGTGATGTATTTTTCTTCAGATTCTCGAGATTGAGAAACCTCACATTCTATTATTTAAATTATTTAAAATTATATACGAGACTAATCTTTTCATCATTTATAAATGGTTCACAATTAATACAAATGAAAAAAAAATACCGGAAAAAATAGTATTTACAAAAGTATATTTTGAAAAATAATAATCGTCAAATTTAATAAATTGTTTATTCTTGGAATGAAAATGATATTTTAAAAAAATGAGAAACTAGTACTTTTTCCAACACTGTTTCAATTTTTAATCTATCTATTTCGATTTTTTTCATGCTTATTTGATTTATGAAATAACCGTTACAGTGTGGTTTTGAATATATTTTTGTCTTTGAAGTGAGAGTACCATTCACAGCAAACCCTCCTATAGCGCTCCATGCTTTAGAACGACTTTCTATGTGCGTCATTCTCTCCTATAGTGCATAATATTTTAAAGAAAAACGTTTGATGTATTTATTGTTATTCAATTTACAAGACACAATTAAAAAATTCAACCCCAAATTTTTTTATGGGTGCCTAGGCTTCTATAGGGCCGGTTTCTATAGCGTGGTTCCTCGACGTTATAAGAGGGTTGACTGTATTAATAAGTCAACATGTTTAATTTCTGAAAATTCTCATAAATAACTTCTCAAATCATTAAAATTATTCAAATTCATTATTTTCAAATTTTGAAATTAAAAATGGAACAATCCATTTTTTTCAACAGTGCTATTTCGAGACCTCCCAAAAATGCGAATATACAACTTTAACAAAATTGTTGATAGCACAGAGCTATATACGATTGAACATGTTTATTCAGTGAAATTGGCATAAAATTAAAAATATGTAGTTTATTATTACGTCAATTATTTTTTGAGGGCACAAAGTTGGCGACGAACAAAACAATAAATCGATTCTATGAGTTCTTTCACTGGTCATCAAGCTATTCATTGACCTTAACTAGCAGGATCTTCACACGAGACCTGAGCGAGTGAATGCACCCGACGCCATTCTGGAGTGACGGCGTCCATTGTTACCGAAGTTGACTTAACAGCCGGACAATAGCGCGCTGCGTACTCCAACTGCACCACTCTGCCTGCATCTGCATTCGTACATATTGTTTTATTACAAAGTTATACACTGCGCGAGAAATTGTCCACGAAGCCGTCACATGTTTACTTCATATATATTTAATATTTTTGATCAAAATATAGCATCCAGAGTATAAAACGATTATACTATTCCATAATATATATTTTTTCACATTCTATATTCAAATGCAAACGCTCTACGGTATTATTGTGAATCAATAATTCAATATGTGTATAATATTTATGTTGAATATAAGTTTATGAGTCTGGGTCCAATCCCTTAAATTCGACGTAGCCCAGGTTATACATAATATATAATGTCATAAAGTTAATGTTTGTCATGGTGGGTGAAGTTAAAAAATAAACGTTATAAAATATTCAGGCCCAAGATATTGTCGCTCGAGGGAAAAAGGGATGCATTAGCTCGCGCAACTTGAATTCCTTCTCGGTAATAAGCTTATAATTAATTAGTATGGCGTTTTAATTAAATTCTGGGCTAACGAATTAGCACCGAGTGTAGAAAATGTTCAACGCATCTGGCCCGAGTGACAAATAATGGAGATGAAAAAATAATTGTGTATATTTCGCCGTGAAATATACATACAATTTTTTTCTCGCGTCCAGACGAAAAAACAAGTTGACGTAATAAATTATTTTTGTTCGTTTCGTTATCTGCGGTATCGATACAGTGCGTAATAACATCTTTCCCCGGCGAAAGTGAAGACATCTCTCCAGGAGGCAAAGATAGCACGAGTTCCTTTGGGAAATCATTTATCCCCTGGTGAGTTTTTCGGCAACTTTTTGGTACATTTTCATTTTTACTTATGTCCGACATTCATACGAATGAGAGTAATAAATTCATTCTTAAATTACTTTAAATGTGGCGGAAAATTTTATAAACTAATATTGTTCATAATTCGATATTTTTATGGATTACTTCGAAATTTAATTATCAATCTTTGCAATTTGAAATAAAACCGTGCGATTTTTGATCAAATAAATCACAATCATGTAAAATTCACAAGACGCTTAAATTTTCTTTCATTTATTTTTAATTAATGAATGAACCATTTAAATTTAATCTAAGTTTTTATTTGTGTTTTAAGCAATTCGCATTTTTATAGTAGTTTTTTTCATTTTTAAGTATTCTAAAAATGAACCAAATGCAATGCGAAAATTTAGTTTAGCGTTTTCGATTCAGTATTTACATGTGCTTATTGATCTCGACAATACCTCACAAGTCGTTCTCTGTTCGCTCTTCCTTCGTCACACCCCTGGGAAAGCTCTCCGACCAACTTACCCTCTTCTCACAATGCAGTTCGCTATTCTCAAATTTCCCTCAAGATCTCACACAAATACAAAATAGTCTCTGGAGATCTTTCCCGCAAAGCGATTCGGCGAAAATATTTACGATTTATTTCGCATAATAATATTGCGGGGGGTGTGTGCATATTTCGGGTATATATAAATATGCAGATAACGTGTCCGCTACTAATGGATCCGTCGAATTATTTTGGCCAAAATCTTTGTGAATGTTTGAATGCTTTAATTATCCACTCTGAATAATGATGAATGTGCTAATTTGCATTTTCGGTAAAATCTAGGACATCTTGAACTCACTTGTTATTCATAAATGCAAAAAGATTTAGGCGCTCACGTCAAATCTAGGTTTAATGTAAACGGGATTAATCACAATTCGAGGATAAGGATTACCTCTGGAAATTTATTTTATATTATTCATTTGAAATACGTGTCTATATATATATGTATATAACCATTTTTTTTTTTAATTTTTCTTAGAATTTTTTGTTAGAATCAATTTTTTTATGTAATAATATATTTGGCATTTCTCATAAATTTACGCTTCAAAAATAATATTCGATTTTTTATTAATGACATTTTTAACTTTTATAAATTCTAAACAATTATATAAGTAGATGATTATATACAATTTATTTGTAACAATTGTTCTAGAGCAGGGGTGAGCAACCCGCGGCACGCGGGCCGCATGCGGCCCGCGAGGCTCTTTCGTGCGGCCCGCCACGCTTTCTCGTGAAACCCATTTTGACTTAAAAATTCCAAGTGTCCCGCAACCTAATTGTACCTTAGGCTTGTTAATTTCTTACTAGTTTTTAGAAAATGATGCTAAAATCATTGATAGGCAATGATATCGTGCTTTATTTCATGCGTTACGCTGTCACCACGCCTGTAATAAAACTTCTTAATTTCCTTAAATCTCGAGCGTTAAATCACCGCCAATTTAAAGAATTTTTAAATCATTTGAGAAGTGAATATGGCGATGCTATGCTTAAAAAGGTATATGATTTAAAAAATGATATTAAATTGTTTGTGGAAATGAAGGAATATCCATTTTCTCAAGTCGAAGATAAAGAATGGATGTGTGATTTTGCCTTCCTCGTCGATATAACCCAGCATTTTAATGTCTTAAACGTGGAACTTCAGGGAAAAGACCAGTTTATTCAAAACATGTTTAATAAAATTAATGCTTTTGAAAAAAAAACTAAAAATTTGGAACAACAATCTGTTATCAAACAACATGTCACATTTTACACATCTAAAATAAGAAAATCCTTCAGAAACCCAAAAATTTCCCCAGCATTTAGAAAAATTAATAACAGAATTTCAGCCCGATTTAAAATATTAAGATCAGAAAAAACTGCTCTTAGTTTTAATATTTTTTCTTCACCATTTAATATAGAAGTGGAAACAGTTCAAGTTGAGTTACAAATGGAATTAATAGATTCTTGACACGGATTTAAGAAATAAATTTTAAAATATTGACTTACATAATTACTATCAAAATTACATGAATTTAGAAAAATTCTCACTATTGGGCGCTCATGCAAAGCAAATAATGACACTTTTTGGAAGTACTTATGTTTGCGAACAATTATTTCCCGCAATGAAAATAATTAAAAGCGATCGTTGATGTACCTTTAGAAAGCTGCGTACGATCTTTCACCGTTTTTTTATAGTATTTCTGTAATATTTTTTGTTGTTTTTTTTTTTTTAGATACTTCTTACGTGCGGCCCGCGCAACATTTTCAAATTTGTAAATGGCCCGTTGTAAAAAAAGGTTGCTCACCCCTGTTCTAGAGTATTATCTATGCTACTTAGATCCATTGGTGACTACTTTAATTTTTCAGCGATAGCAGTAATGGGGTTAGTTTTTCTTATACATAAATACAGGGCCGTGAGGTAGATTTTCTCGGTATGGTGCAAGTCTTCTAAATGCCCCCCCCCCTCTATTTTTTCCTTAAAATAGTAATAGTTTATTTTGTTTCATAATATAATAAAATAGATTGTAATTCAAAAAAACGTTTTTTGACTTTCGCAATTTCGTTGATTAGGGATGTGTAGTCTAGAGACGTGGCGAATGTTGATTCAATAGAAAATAAAGATTTTTACTCTTTCTTTGGCTTAATGAACATCATAAATGGTGGTTTATTAATTTTAATTTGGAAAAACTTTCCCCACGATTATTCAATATAAAATAAAAAGCATGAAAATGAGCCGCGAGAATTTTTTTTACGTATGTCTAAAAACTAACAATTTCGTGTGTGAAAACGAATCGTTTTCTTCAAAAAGGTTATGATATTTAATAGTACTAATTATTAAATGAATTATTCACAATACAATTTAAATATGTATTAATGACATACTTGAGGGTTAAAATTTGAAGTTAACATCCAGTAGGAAAATTTAACTTACTTACTAATATTTAATAATAGCATCGCAATCAATCCAAAGAGCTACTCACGCATATAAGGGTTCGATAAAATATTTTAAAGCTGTGAGGGTGCTGAGTTGTATAACTAAAAGTAATCCCATGGCTAGTGTCATAAAGAATTCCTAGAATTCATAGATTTCCCCAGAAGCTTGACCTATTCGAGTACTACCTTAACTCCGTGTCACTTTACTTGCAATATCATAACATATAGTAGTTACATACAAGCCATGACATTAACTATGTAACTGAACCATGACTTAAAAAAATATGAGCCGCGCAGAAGGAAAATTTAAACGTTTGATCGAAACTGATAATTCAATCTATGAAAGAATTCACAGAGCGGGCGTACAGTTTTGTTATTTGACTAACAATATACAATTGCAAATATCACACAATACCAAATGAAAAAATGCGCAAAATAATGATTTAACCATTATTCGATAATTAGTGGGCAAAGCCGCGCAGCGATAGAATTTTGATTTTTGACCGAAAACTGAACATATCAGTTAAGAAAATTAAGCGTTCACTAAAAATATTTTATTGGTGATCCGTAATATTTTCAGTATAATTTTGGATTAAAAATTAAATATTTCTAAAAAATGTCAAAAAATATGATTTCGCTGTTAAGTCCGCCCTCCTTAAAGCGCCGCCTGATGCGGCCGCCTCTTTGCATCATAGAATCATCATACACCAAATGTATGTTGGGTTAGTATTTATAGTTTTTTTCCTTTTCTTTATAAGGAGTATACGCATATTATTTATTTCATAATACCGGACAAGTGCTTGCTGAATGAAGAATGCGTATTTTTTAAGATTTATCGGCAGCAGAGTCTATATTTTAAAACTGTTCTCAGGAAAAACTGCAGACATGTCCTTCGGTACAATTATTGATAGATCTTCGATTTTTTCTGATTCTTAAAATGTTTTAAGAGCTTCTTCCATATACCATTTATACATGACATCGATATTTTTATTGCATGTTAGATTAAGTTTTCGAATGGTGATCCTTCTCCGTTTCTGTATTGATCAAAATCCACTTATTGCTTTTATTTTATTTTAAATAATAAATAAAAAATAACTCTATATTGTGGTCAAAGATGACGCAATCGATTTTATTTTACTATACTTTGACACGCGCAGGAAATATTTCTCAATAACTGTAAAAACGGATTTTTTTCGTCGAGAACTGACTATATATGTAATTACTCGTACTAATTTAAATAAAAATATTACCACATCAATTCCTTGAATTATTACAGCTTTTAATCAGACGCATATATTTTTTTTATTAATATTAAATAATCAGTTGATGACCTTTCGCTCTCAATGTTATTGATAACATTTAGCTCCTTTAATGTATTTTTGATAATTGTAAGATCGGTATATATAATTAATTTCATATAATTTTATGAATTATTATAAGATCAGCGCAGAGATGGGTGGTGAAATCGTCATATAATGCTCGCAGATTTTGAAGAGCATGGCTTTGTGATTTGTGTATTCCAAACAGGACGAATACAATAGGTTCAGTTGGTGGATGCCGCTCTAGTGATGGATGATTAATGCAAAGCGTGATAATTAAATGTAGGGCGTTGAGCCAAATAATTTGACGATGTGGAGAGAGCGGGTGTCGGTTATTTGGCGTAGGGCGTAGGGCCTAGCTGCGTTGTACACGAGTAATTAATGTCATATTCAAATTTCTGCAAATGTGCTCCTGTCACGGACACGGTGCCGTCACCCGAATGTGCTCAACAAATTCATACGGATAGTACACGTATTTGACTCCATTAATTATCCCAGTGTTTACACCGTATGCATACTTATGTTCAGGTATGGATGAATGAGGTATCTGTAATTGTTACCAATTAGAACCCATATATTCGACGTTTCTTCGCATGGGATTAAACATGAACTGTTGGAGACTTTCACAATTGGATTCATACTTTATTTGTACCGAATTGAAAAGAGAATTTCATTGTAGTGCTTGTATAATTCTTTTGCATTGACTGTTCAACGACCTTCTAGACTCCATGATTTCGACTCGAACCTCCTCGTAAACCAGGGAATTTATAAAGGAATGAATTATTTAGTGCGTTCGGCCCCCGTAGCTGTAAACACATAATATCAGTGAATTTTGTCGACGTTGTTCAGGCATGTTAACGTTTAAATTTAATGACCGACGTCATCCGAGACCACTATCACTATTTGTCTCTAATAATAATTATATTTCGACATGTTGACGGATTTATCAACATAAACCCATGAACTATTCCATGAAAATATCACACAAGTGCGTAATTGTTCTCATAAAACATTGATTTATCAGAGCAAAGTGTACTCGGGTATACTACCAAATGAAATGTGACGGCTAATATAATATTAATGGACTTCGCTATTCTTTTATTCATGTTTTTTCGGATACCTTCTTATAAAAAAAATTCGGGCAAATAATGATACAATCAAAATAATCTACAAACAAATTCTGTAATAACCTCGAAATCATTTTTAATAATAATTTGTTATTTTATACCTACTATTAAAGTTAAGAAAATCTAATCAAGTTAATTTATTTGTTATCGGTTTAATAAAAAAATCCGCGGAAATTTTGTTTTTCATAAAAAATATTTTTTTTCCATTAAATGTACAGTACACTTAGGGACGAACAACATTTTTTCTCAACAAGTACATGGGTACAATAAGGCTGCGGGATAAGACTAGTGTACAATGAGACTGTAGGAATTTTAAAAGACAAAATATAAAATCTTTGAAGGTCCGCACAAGACAGTGTAGCGGGCCGCGGGTTTCACACCGCTGCTCTAGATTATCCGTGGATAAATTCAATTAAAATGAAAATATTTTAAAAATAGAATCTTTGAATAATATAGAATCGGTACCGAAACTGCGAACGCATCTGAAACTCACAAAATTAAACTTTAGGTAATTGGAAAATGTAAAATATCAAGATTGTTCAAAAGGACAAAGATAAGAATTCTTCCTGTTTATTAATATGTTATATGAAATTATAAAATCTCATATAAAAAATCATATCATAGATATTTAACATCAAATATAGTTGCCCAAGTGGTTGAGCAGAGTTCTGGTTACTGGTCAGAGCTCTGGTTACTGGAGAGTTACCGAGAGCAACTGTCCTCACATTTGGCGGAAGAAAACAAGCTCTTTGGTAGTGAGGTGGCGCCCATAGGGCGAACTCGCACAGCACAAAGGGGTTATGTACTGCGCCAACCAACAGTTTGAAGAAGTGCTTTACCAAGTAGATTGACCTTCTTTTCCCGGGAGTTACATAATTCAGGCAGCCCTGTACCCATGCGCTGCGGTATAAACTGGGGTAGCCCCAAACTCCCTCATGTAGATATATCTTAGAAATTTCTTCTGGATATTTTCTAGTCTAAGGGAATTCAAGGCGTCATATAGTGCCCAGATAATGGAACCTCTATTGAGTAAGCTCCAAAGCAATGTATCGTATAGCACTCTTATAACTAAGATGCTATGTGAAAAATGAGAATTTCTCAAGACAAAGCCCAATATTCTTGAGGATCTTATTAATACGTCCGATAAGCTAATGAACTGATATTACTATACCGACCCTTCTTAAAAGCCTACGCAAGAAAAATGAAGATTGATTAAATACAATACAAGTCGCTTGGTACAAAATAATACTAGATGTTGAGTTTATGTTGAGTTTATATTTGAGAATATGTGGACTAATGATAAATTCACATTCACAAAATATTGAGTGATTATAATATGATCTATGTATTCCGGGATTTTCAATGTTTAGGCGATGCGAATATTATTTCCATTTCAAATTGAAATATTTCATTTAAGAAAGGGGATGCAAGTGAAGTAGTAAAAATTATCAATCATATTAGTCACAACACAGCCAAAAAAAAAAGTCTCTGGACAGCTTTCTAGTAAAGAGGTTATATATCATTAATAATAAACGAATTATTTCGATTTTTTTTGTTTTCTTCAAATCGAGTTAGCATTCCAGGTTGGTTCAATCCGCGACTGTAGAAAATATGATGATGATGTATGCTCCTTGCCAATGCACATATAATTTTCTTTAAATAAACGTAATATATAAAAAAAAAGAATATTTTTTCTGCATTATCGTATTTTAGATTATATTACATGGAAAAAAATAATCCGTTTAACGAGTGTTTCACTTTACGAGTAAGACTCTGGAACGAATTATGATCGAGGTCCCTCTGTATATGTAATTATATTTTAAAACGGATTAAAAATGAAGGATTTGGATTATCCTTGCGGGCCCTTCCTATTATTAGCCAAAATAATTGGCAGCGTACTTGTGTCGGAGCATTTTCCAATCCTCTAATTACTTCTAGAACGCTTATTTTAATATGGTGTTTAGCTTCTTCAATGGTTTTGTCTTTTTCTCTTAATACTGGCATAACGTTGTTCAATCGTGTTTTTTTTTATTTTCGAGGATATAGAAAGAAGTAGCAGAGGGTCATGTCCGGCGAATACCGAGACTGAGACATGATAAAACGCGTGAAACCTCTTTAACGGCCAACAGTAAAGTTAGCATCCAATATGTCTACCAATGTCACGATACGTCAGGGACATGTGTACCAACACAATAAAAAAAAAATACAATTAGACTTGTACATTCCACGAAATTGAAAAAAATACTACTAATGTTTTTTTTATCTAGCATAAAAAAATCGTATCTTAAAATAAAAAAATTATGCAAATTGAAATAATGAAAAATTTATTATTAATAATAATACTAAATGAATTCATTATAATATGTAATCATTCAGAAAACATAAGATGCAAATAAATTCATGAACTTGTGCGGACGGGTCTGGACTTTCTACTTTTAAGATATCTATTTTAATGTTTAAGAGACTTAAGACTCTTTGTTTCCATTTATATATTGCGGGCATTGCAGATGACATTGTTCACCGGAAAATTCACTTTCATTCCATGACATGTGTGTCGCGCAGGATGTTTTATTGATTTAATTTCACCGATTCCTCTTGGGTGATAAAATAATATAATATATTTTAAATAAATATAATTGTTTTCAGTTTCAAAGTTGATTAATGATAATACTAAGATGGGTCACGTCAATGGAACACCTTGCCTTAATTAATGAAAACACTTCCAAAATTATATGTACATATATGGACGGTAGATTATGAATAATATTATGTTTGCGTTATAATTTTGTTGATAGTACGACTATTTTTATTTTTTTCACAGCCGCATCACTTATGGCCGCCATGGATCAAACGGCGGATCCGTGCACAGATTTTTTTCAATTCGCCTGCGGCACGTGGAATAAAAAACATGTTATACCCGAAGACAAGGCTTCAATTAGTACGTTCGAAGTTTTAGCGGATCAACTGCAAGTTATACTGAAAGACGTGCTGGAGGAGCCCGTGGATGCCAACGACAGCACGGCAACGTCCAAGGCGAAAACTTTCTACAAGTCATGTATGGATATACGTAAGTTGATTGTGGATTGAAATATGTGGTCTGTGGTAAATGTGCAAGGGATTATTTTCGATCGATTACGATTCCTCAGATCAAATGACAAAGTTGGGAGACAAGCGGCTGCGGGAGGTGCTGACGAAGCTAGGAGGCTGGCCGGTGGCGACCCCCAACTGGCAGCCGCCGCCGTACTCCATCGAGGTGCTGCTGGGCCGCGCTCGCCGCGACTACAACGAAGGCGTCCTCGTCGAGATGTGGGTCGGTCCCGACGACAAGAACTCCTCCGTGAACATCATCCAGGTGCGGACAAAGTAAGAAGTAGTCACACGTTCACATGCGACTATTGTGACTGCGAACTGCTACCCGCGGGTTTGTTGTGTGATCTTATATTGGAACAAGTGGTTTCAATATAAGTGTGTTCCTAACATGTGGTTCCAATTTGTACAGTTCACTATTGCTCTAACGAGCGACGTAAACTGTGTGGATGATCATCTTTCTGTTTGGTAACGACTTTATAACTGTTTCCGTTGCAGAAAAGAAACATAATAAAAGGATGCAGTTCTATATCATTCAGTCCAGATATCATACCGTTATTTTCTAAAGATTATTAACCTAGCCGTACCGACGGCATCTATTTGAGACCCCAAGTTTTAGATTTTTCTCGAATAACTCTTTTAATAGTAAAGCCTACATGAGTCGAGTGTTGTCGCGTGCCGGTATTAGACGTGGTGGCGATGGCGGTTGGGTACAATCGTAGTTTTGTAAATTCTACGGAGCTATGAGGATCCAGGCCGCTATTCAGGCCAATTCAGTGATGTGTGTGCTGCGGGAGGTGCCCGTAGCACCCGATCAGACCGTGAATTAAATACGAATTGGCCCTAACCTCGTCTGATTATTATTGTTACAATCTGCGCTTTGACAATAGCTCCGGGCTTCATGGCTGGCGACCTGACCATATTCGAGCCAAGATAACCGGGCGTAGATGCAGATAGCCGATATTGAGACCGGGTGTCTCCGGTAACGAAAACCTCGGAGTTTATAAGGCCACGTAATAATAATAATAATGTCACAAACTTTTTGTATTTGTTTAAAAAAGTCTAAAGAATAGATATTAAAAATAATCATGTACCTTTATTGTTCGCAATTGCGAAAAAAAAGTAAAACGAACGCGATGTTTTTTCACGCTCGCATCCGGTACGATGTGCAAGTGTGAGTGAAACCGTACTAGTAACACGTGCGGCGAAAACTCTGAGACATCGCTAAGTTCGCGCGACACTTACGCGTCATATTGATAAGTGAAAAAATCCAAAATATTGACCAAAATATGAAGCATATCACTAATAACTATTTTTATTCTAAGAATAATCAATTTTATAGCATTTTAAGTCAAGACATTGATGAAGAATTCATCGATATCTTGACTTGAAATGCTTGGGTTCTATTTTCCATAGTAAATGGAAATCGGGCGACGCCGTTGATTTCGAGCCGCCGTGACGGATCAGTTAAGTCGAGATACATGAAGTATTATTGTGTGTAAATTGTTCCGTAAATAAAAGTTACCGCTCTTAAATGTGATTCCAGAAGGTTAATAATCGCATAATTAAAAATATAATAATATTCATTTGGATATAATATTGTTATAGGGTACTGTACAATGTCAACATAATATTGATAATGATGGCATTATTATATCTTTTTGAAGCGTATCCAATTTTCTTATATAGCTCTATGTCAGTTAGTTTACATTGGTTTTCTAGCCCGAAGAAAGAAACGTGTTCATTTTCCATCCCTCCATTATATTTACTCTACATCACAATCTATGTATAAAAAAATAGTCGTCGAACTGGTGGAAATTTAACGTAGCTGAAATTATTTGTTTTAAAAAATACGCTTATCTTTTAAAAAAAGAATTTTATGTGTAATAATAATTGAAATTAAAAAATGAGCCGTAAGTTTTAATTGATATTTTAGCGAAAAAGTAATAATTTTGTAAAAGACGTCACGCTACATTTAAAATTTTTATTGAAATAAGATTCAATGTAATATATTCCGCTTTAATGGGAAAATTCGGGTCTCTTGTGAATATAAATAAATAAATAATCCATAACTTAAAAAAACAGGAATAAACAATTTTAATACAGTAACTTACAATAATGTACATACGAACATATCGCTGTAATCCTTCAGTGATACATTTTCTTGCAGTCATCATCACACCATCATCACAGTCAGAATCACAGACCAATTGATCTGATTTCAATATATCTCAAAAAGCTTTTAAATGTATTTATAATACTTATTTAATTTACTAGAAATATTTAAACTATGTTGAATTAGAAATATTCATCTAAATTTTAAATTTACTGTTTCAATTAAACGGAATCGTGTCCCAGATTACCGAAGTATATTACTATTAATTCCTTTGTTTGGTGTCTATTCTTTGGAATTTAGCCCAAATATCCGGCGTCCGAATTTAGAGTAATCTACTGTAATACTATTAATACTACATAATTTTATATATTCCTTTTCAATGTTCGATATATGTGCATTTTTTGGAATTTAATTTCAACATATAATAGGCAAAATAAAATATCCTGAATTATGGATTTTATCGCTAATCCAAGCGAGAATATTATTTCCTGAATCGTATGTTTTTCATGTTTTCATGTAAATATTGAGATAATTTTTAATTTTCTCATTTCTTGTTTATAGATAGATCAAATGGCGTTAACTTTGCCGTCGAGAGACTACTATTTGAAGGCCAATTCGCAAGGCGATATGGAAGCCTATCACCGATTGATGACAAGAATTGCCATTTTATTGGGGGCCGACCCAAAAACAGCCTCTGGTGAATTAGATAAAGTCGTAGAATTTGAAAAGAAATTAGCAAATGTATGCAAATTGACTAAAACAAAAAAAAAAAAACTTTTTTTTATATAAACTTCTTCTTTGTAATGATGTTTATAGGTATCAGTAGCCGAAGCAGATAGACACGACACAAGTTCAATTTATAAGCAGATGTCACTCGGAAAACTGTACGAGGATATTCCCTATCTAGATTGGGAAATGTATTTACAGGCGATACTTGACGTGCCTATAACTAAATCCGAACCAGTCGTCAGTTATGCAATGTCATATCTGGAGGGAATGGGAAGAATTTTGGCTAATACAGACACGAGGTAAAATATTTTTGCAGTGTGAAAGATATATTTTGTTTTATTATATTAAAAAAAATTCGACATAAACTTACAGAACGATACATAATTATGTTATTTGGCGTATGGTTTATGCTATAATTCCGCATATGATAGACGAGTACAACAAGGCTAGCGTCGATTTTAGAAGAATATTGCAAGGCATTCTGAGCGAAAGACATCGTTGGTCGATGTGTGTTGAATGGACTAACAAAAAGTTTGGAATGGCTGTTTCTGCGCTGTTCATCCGCGACAACTTTAACCACGAGAGTAAAGTCTGTATTCATTAATTATATGATATATACTTTTCGACAAGATTCAAATATTTTTGTAAAATATTAGGAGGTTGCACTAAATATGATACATACGATACGCGAAGCTTTCAACGAATTATTGGCTCATAATCATTGGATGGACGATGAAACCAGAGCTGTCGCCAAAGAAAAAGCCGATGCTATGAACGAACGTATCGGATATCCCGATTTATTAAAACAGCCCGATGAATTAAACAAGGAATACGTTATGGTAAAATAATATTCTATTCAAATAAATGAAAAAAATATTTAATTTATTATTGCATGAATATATTCCAGTTAAATATAACAAAGGACGATTTTATTTTGAACGTTCTTAACGTTTTGAAGCACGAAGCCTATCGCAATCTCCAATTACTTCGCACTCCGGTTAATAAAGACAAATGGAGTACTGAGCCAGCGATTGTAAATGCATTTTATAATCCAAACAGAAATGACATAGGTAATGATCGTAGTCTAATGAATTTACGTCTGAATTGTAATATTTTTGAATAAATGTAATATAAATTTTAGTTATACCAGCCGGAATATTACAGCCTCTATTTTATAGTCAGCATTTTCCCAAATCTCTCAATTATGGCGGAATTGGGGTTGTCATTGGTCATGAAATAACTCACGGATTTGATGATAAGGGTGAATTTTACATACATATTTATTAAGGGGTTCACATTTTTGTGAAAAAATATTTATTACAATAAAAATTGTAGGAAGGCAATTCGACAAGGACGGAAATATGATGCAATGGTGGAATAATGCGACCGTAAAAGCTTTCAGAGAAAGAGCGCAATGCATCATTGATCAGTACTCTAGTTATAAAATCAATGAGATTGGATTGAACATTAATGGTAAAATGACGCAAGGAGAAAATATTGCGGACAACGGCGGTCTGAAGCAATCATTCCGAGTAAATTTATTTAATTATTTCACCCCTGCTAACAATTACTATTTATTATTGAAATTATACACATTTCAACAGGCATATCGTAAATGGGTATCTAAACATGGACCGGAGGAGGAATTGCCTGGATTAAATTTAACCCACAACCAGTTGTTCTTCTTGAACTATGCTCAGATATGGTGTGGATCGATGAGACCCGAGGATGCATTGAATAAAGTAAGATCTTCGGTGCATGCTCCAGGTACGTTTTATCAATTTAACATCGCTCTATAAATGTATTTAAATTATATTGATAAATTTTAATTCAGGTCCAGTGAGAGTGTTAGGTCCGTTGTCAAATTCTTTGGATTTCGCCGATGCTTACAAGTGTCCTCCGGGATCTCCGATGAATCCTTTACATAAATGTAATGTGTGGTAAAATATATATCACGTAAAACTATGTTACCGGGCTAATTATTTATTGTGTAAAACTAAATATTTAAATCATGGGGATATTTTTTAATCAAAATCATTTTACATAAACTCGTTCTTCCAATAATGTTCTTGTAAATATAAAATCAGAATTTTAAGTGTTGGAATGAATCATATCTAAATGGTTGTTATTTCATATTGCCTAGAATATTTTATATTACTAATATAATTATATTTTAGTTGAAGAGATATTGTAAATATTAATTGGTATAATAAATAAAATAACATTTAGTTCATCGTTACCTCCATATTTTTCGATAGTTACCTTTATCTATCCAAAGCATGCATACTTGCATCGTTTTCAGTACATGTTTTTCATGAAAAATTGTATAATACCACATTTTATACAATGGATTAGTATTATGCCTTTCTTGGCATAATGTAATTTTTCTTTCTTATAAGATTTGTTTTGGGATCAAGCTAAGGATTTCAGATAATAATATAGTACATATCGTTAGGGTAAGATCTTGCAATTTTTCATAGTACAATTGTTTTTTTATGAATGAATAACTAACCATTAGTAATCACTATGTAAATGTATTTATTTCGTTAATAGTTTATTTATTATTATGCATTAATATGTACATTTAGTAAAGTATGTGTGTGTAAAACAAAAATTCGCTGATCGAATATATTGAGTTGATATAAAATTTAACTCCACTAGCATCGTATGTATTTAGTACTTGAGAAGTGTTAATCCTTGTGATTTCTTTCTCTCTTTCGATATACAATACTTCAAAGTTATTTTAAATCTGCGTACGTGCTTTAAGCATATATTGCTAATTTTATAATACGTAGGTATAAGAATTCATATTTTTATTTCACAAGATCTGTATTTAATATATATATAATATATAAGGAATTTCCATAAAGTCGTCAAAAGGAAAAGTTTCGAGAGTGATTTCTGTGTTTACATAAAATATATAATTCACAAAATTTATAATTAATTCATCGCCACGAAGTAAACGGAGAAAACTGAATCGCAAAATTATCTAATTTTCTCATTTATATTTTTAATTTCATGAACATTATATATTTTTGTATCAGCATCTTTATGTTGTATGCATTTTATTTGTGTAATACATATCTTTATTAAGAATAAACATATCATTTTAGAATTTTATTTTTATCAATAAAATGCATTTCTAATTTTAAATGCAGTTACATCTATTAACAGCATTCAAAACTTTTATTATTACTTAGTTGTGCTTTGAATTTTATTTAATTATTTCTTCAAATATAAAAGTACTATTTTAACCATTATTAGGTTGGTTATATGTTCGAAAAGAGAATATAAAAATAAATTATTTTTACTGTAAATTTAATTTTTAATTTATTTTTTTTTGGAAATATATTAATCCGTTGTATTACCAATAAAGTCATTCCTTAATTAAAATACTTGACAACGCCAGCGGTTTCAAAACTATCAGACATACTCTCGTGCGGAAAACCATGCTTATCGTATGTGTTTAGCGTTATATATGTACAGTGCGTGTTACGTGTACATTGTAAGCTATGCCCAGTTTTTACACGTTCAGATGAAAAAATCCATGTAAAGATGGAATTTTGAGTACAGTAAGCTGTATACTTAATATTGATGTGAATATTTAGTCATTCATTTATTTCGAAGTACATATTATGTATATAAAAATACATATAAGTAGATACTTTAATGTTATTGATAATACTTACATGTTTTTATTATTATATCTTCTCAAATTGTTAATTTTATATATGCATTACATTATAAATTTTTGTAAAAATTATTGCATCACAAAATATAATAAAACATATGAAATCAACCACACAATATTTTTTAATTCCATAAGTAATGGATAAAATCATTCAAATTAATATATCCTTAGTATACAATCCATTACACAGTCCACATATAAAGAATAAAAACAATATTCTTACATTAATTATTTACAATTTTTAACACGATTTTCAGAAACAAAATATTTCGAGATGAGTTTCAATTTCGCGCTTTGGAAGCCCGGTGTCATTTGGCGCAAAAGGACATCATTTTATGGCTATAAAGCAAACAAAATGGTTAAATTTTTCAACAGCGTCTTGCAATTTGCTAAGAGTATGGAACAGTATTTTCTCACTTTTGATCCCAGTGTGGAACGTGTTTTAAAATTCCAACTGAATATCTAGAAATGTATAAACCAGTAATTCCCAAGGGAGCACCCCCGTTGAAGTAGTCTAAACGCTGAAATATTTATTAGACGAGATTATGCTGGTTAAGCGTAATAATGTATTTTTTTAAAAAATTATATTAATGGTAGGAATCACCATTAGTATTTTCGATATATTTCAATTTAATACTACGGGTAACTAACAAAATATATTCACTGGGGGCATTCGGTTTTTCTTGGGTAATATTTTCAATTTTCAGTCTAGCATCAGCATTTTATTTCTGTATAGATTTACCCACTTAATTATTGACCTATGATGAAAATGTTTTGCAATTTTTTTTTCATGCTATAGATTGTATATTTTTGCGGCCAAATCTATAAAATCAAAGAATTCTTTGTGACACTGACCAGGGGACCCCTTTCGATAAAGCCAATGCATTTGCATATTTCCTGGAAGAAATTTTCTTCCTAACCTCTCACACGAATTCTCACGCACAAGCAACAGATCACAGAATTTAACTGGTTATAGTCTGGCACGAAGGTCTAATCTATAAACTAATTAAAGTATTTTTTTCCAGCCCATATATAAAATGAATTCAATCATTCCTAACAAACAGACAATTAAGCGTAAAAATTAATTCACACTTTTCTTCTCCTCGTCCGATAAAGGCAAGAGTTTCTCAAGGTTCAAACTTAGCATCTTTTCTCTTTTCGATATACACCAGTGATATCCCTATTCTAGACAATATGCGTAATTACCTCCTAGCACTATACGCAGACAATAACTGCCATAATTAGCCACAGTCACAGCCCAGAAGTCATCAATAAAAATCTACAAAATTATATCTACAAACTTCAAGTGTAGTGACAAATGACTTATGACAATCAATCCGGAAAAAACTCAGACAATTATTTTCACTAGAAAAATTAACCGATTCTCCCTCAAATAAAAATGAACGACACTTATTTTTCTTGGAGCTCCGAAGCGAAGTATCTCGGTGTAACTTTCGATATAAAACTTTCTTGGAAAAAACATGTAGAAAACGTAATACAAAGAAATAATTACAACAATGCGATCCTCCGTCCTATTATAGGAAGAAAAAGTTCCTTATCCCTTAAACTAAAAAAACTCATATATACCTCAATAATCCGACCCCAAATCCTCCTATACGCATCGCAGATCTAGCCACTATTAAAAAAAATCAACATTACACTTCGTACGATCACCAAAGCACCCTGATTCATCAGGAACACAGACATACAAGTCCTAAACATACCTTCACTCTACAAATTAATTAAAAAATACGCCATTCCCTTTTATGAAAACCTCTCTTAATTCGAAACTGTAAACCCGTCCATATCCTCACTTAGGACTTACGATCCTATACACTCCCTACGTTATTACAGAATCGGGATAGATGGCATAGACCACTAACTTGGCTCAGTTGCGGTTAACTTACATTATCGAAATAATATGAATTTTACCTACACTGTGTATTTTTATTTTTATGAATGAAAAAGTAAAAATATTATTTAACCAAAAGTATCCAAAGTGTGACAAGACCAAAATAACGCTTTAAAATGAGCAATAGAGGAAAACTCTTTATAAAATACCACATACCAAAATGGTTTGGATCCCCCCGCGGCATGAACATAAAAGGGGATCCTCTGGCCTCGACTACCATTCGAGAGTCTGGTAAGGCCCATACGCTCAGTGAGTGAGTGTCTCGTGGCTGACAAATAATGATAATGTATGTATATGTGCATAAAAGGAAAAGGAAATAAAATAAAATACATACATTTTTCATATTATGCTTTATGTATAAAAAAAAAATTATGAGAATTTCTACAGAAATCGTTCAGTATTTATAATATTATTATGCTTTCATATACAATCATATTTATATATATTCTATATATATATTTATAAAAAAATGTAAATTAGTAAAATTTGTACATATTGCACTCTCCAAATATTAAAATGTCTATGTAAAAGTAAAATGATAATTATGTAACAATATAATCACCAATCATAGATTTTTTGTAACACAAAAAACAAATGCACATGCGAAATGGTGTCACGGGTAATGTGACCGATATATATATTTTTTTCAATCTCGGCAATGAATAAATTATAAAATTGACACCACAGTTCCAACAATTGTTTACTCTTTCAATCCCTATTGCTAACACAAAATACATTTAATATTTACAATGAGATAGGTTTAATAAAATTAATAAATTTTAACACATATTAATTGAGGAATTCATAAATACTGAGGAATCTTATGCATAACAAGTTTGAGAGTTTACTAAATTTCATTTGCATTTTAAAAATACACTTACGAAACAAACGTTGGATAAATAGAATGTTAAATACAATATAAACAGGCGGTGAGCTACGATCGACATTGTAAAAGAAAAATCGGGATTTGACACGTCGACCGCAGCGCCCCGTCGTACTCTATCTACAAAAGTAAGTCTTAAGATAAGTATATTCATTTCATTATGAAAAGTTTTGAAATGACTCGAAATTAAAAGCTTAATTTAAGCAAGTATCTTGAACATTTCGATGTTTAAATTACATTCAGATGTTAATTAACAAGTTGAATACATACATATGAATAGGTATATAACCATAATTATTGATAAGTGTAACGTGTAGGATTACACAAATTGAATCGCCAGAGTGGACAAAGGAGTAATATACAGATTTTCAATAGTTTACTTTTTTAATTTCGGATTTGGCTCAACTCTATTTATGCTTTGAGACATTGTGTGTTTTAAATGGAAAACTGGGCCAAATGCAAATGTCGTACAAACTTCATCCACTTCTATATATGAAGTCATATTATTATTTCAATATCATATCAAATAATAACGTTACAACTAAACTGTTATACATACACATGTATTATTTATAGAAAGGGAATCACCTCTGTGTATAATATTTTATAATTAATTAAGTATTTAAAGATATACAAATATTTGAATGTTACATAATTAGAGAAAAATATATTACTATGGTAATTATACACTATGCAGAATTCTATAGAATTTTATGTACCTCCAATGCAAAACTATGATGTGACCATATTTTATTCTTGTGTACAACAAATTTTAATAGAATTCCATCCATAATCCTCGAAAATAAAAATTACCAATACTACCCAGGCACTTTCTTTTTTAAAAATTGGCTTTTCAAATATTTAATGGAGGCATGATTCGTATAAAATTGACAATAGTATAAAAATTTTAACATAAAATAATTTTGGGCAGTGAGTATTGTTGATCTTAGCTTTTAAAAACATCAATGATATACCACCAACATACAAATTATATTCTTCGGAGGAAAATAAATTTTTCCCTACAGTAAAATAAATCAATCACACTTGTCGCAATACAAAAAATACAAAATTAAGATTACTAAAGTAGTACGGTATATCAATGATGATAATTTACATATTAAATTTTATGAAAATGGTATTAATATCGTAAAATGATTTGTTCATATATATATATATATATATTTTTTTTTTCGAATAAAAAAGCTGCCTATGATATTCTGATAATATGTAATTAGTAATAAACATAAAAGAATGATACAATTTGAATGACGAACATGTATCAAATTGCTATCTTAACTTGTTGAATGTTTAAATAAAGTATCGGAAGATATTCTGTCCATGGTTCAACAGATATATCTACAATATTTATAAAATGTTCAATCATTGCATTATTTTTATGAATACATGCTTAATTTTTGTAAAATGATAATTGCAAATGAAATTTTATTCTTAAAATTTTCTTCAATGTAAAATAATATGATATACAAACACGCTATTTTAGAAATATGATACGTTTGTATTTAAACATTTTCAGTATTGTAATATCGTACATTTGGTAAGTAAATACTTATACTTCGTACAGCATGAGTGCACATTATAAAATTTTAATATCGATAAATTTTTAAGAAACATTTGGTTTGCAAAGAAAGCAGTTTTTAAATAAAAAGGACAATTTTATTGACGAGTTCTCAGTACATTTTTAAATACTTGTTTTCCTCAATTACACATTACAAAATGTCTTAATAAAATATTTTACACATTGACATGCTCAATTTACACGAAATAACTAAACCAATCGTATGTCACAATTATCAATATTTTGGCATGACTAATACCAAGTATATTATTCGTTAGTGATGCTCTTTTTATTGAATATACATATATAATATATTGTATTCGCGATTATCCAGAACAAGATAATGAATACATATCTTTTTTTAAGTGAAAAATCATATAAAAGGCGATCTTTATATGATTTTCATATTTCATTCTTGTTAATCGTGAGTACACCGCAAACAATTCCCCGACAGGAAAAGTGTTAATGCATAGATAAATATTTTAATTATGTATATAACAACAATGATGAATTAACAAGCTTACAGCAGAATTTGGCAGTGACGTGTAGACAATATTGATTATCAAATGATTGTGCATCTAGTATTTAAAATTAAGTGATATCATCTATCGAATAGATTGTATCTCTGCAACGTTTATGTAAAAACCAATAATTAAATGGAATTCAAATCACATAACATCAAAAGGTCTAATTTTAAGTAACAGAATGTCGAATTAGTAGTAACTTCAAATGTGAATTTGAAGACAGACAATAACCAAAAATTATATAATAAAAAATAAATAGACTGGTTAGCACGAAATATTTTTTTTAAAAAATAAAAAAAAAAACAAAATT